>CM042748.1:35514916-35519426 GCA_022496165.2 Catalaphyllia jardinei | reverse complement strand
ACCACTGATCACACCCTTGAAACGTTTTGTTATATAAATCTACTTTCTATATAACAAATGATCTATACCACTGATCACACACTTGAAACGTTTTGTTGTATAAATCTACTTTTTGTATAACATCTAAACCAGTGATCACACACTTGAAAACGTTTTGTTATATAAGTCTACAATATGTACAGCTGTTTCGAGAAAGGTCTCCTTTTTATATAACAACATCTATACCACTGATCACACACTTGAAACGTTTTGTTATATAAATCTACTTTTTATATAACAACATCTAAACCACTGATCACTCTTGAAACGTTTTGTTATATAAATCTACTTTTTATATAACAACATCTATACCACTGATCACACACTTGAAAAGTTTTGTTATACAAATCTACTATATGTACAGCTGTTTCGAGAAAGGTTTTCTTACGAAAGCGTATTTAAGTGAACGCTGCAATGGCGAAAGTTATTATGGGTAACGATGGTTTTGCACTTGATTGATTGAAACCTATGGCATTCGGCGTTAGAGAAGGAAGCAGCACAAACACGTGTATTCATGCATTCTCTTTCCTTCTAGCTAAACACCGTGAACCTCAACAAAGTAGCACCAAACTTTTACAACCCATAATACTAATCGGCCTTGTCGCGTACGCTTTTGTGGTGTTGTGGGACAACCTTCGTCGGAACAGGTGTATAACAGCATCCAAACCACTGATCTCACGCTTGAAACGTTTTGCTACATAAATACCTGAGGCAGGATGAACTTTTCCAGAACTTCTTCCTTGAAAGAAGTTCCATAGAGACCAAAATACTTGAGAAGAATCATTCTGACATGTCCATCTCTTACAGACCACAGCGTCATCAAAATTGGAATGCAGTGTTCTCTGGAAAGAGATTTAAACACCACTTATATTTTCAATAAAGAAAGGAAAGTGACAATTGACCACGAAACGCTCAACTCTGCCTTAAAACTGTTTTTATTGTATTTGTAGAGTCTGAGTGCCTTATGCAAGAACGTTTCCAAATGCCATAGGGATATAAACAGATGTAAAAATCGTACAGCAGTTTTATGTCACGTATGACAAACACAAGCAGTGGACGTGGGTTTTATTTTTTAAAAAACGAAATTCATGCTTCTCCCTTAGGGAATTTCCACACCTCTCTCCTGACGGAGAAAATTCCTATTGCATTATCAAATACACGACTTCCTCTTTAAAGCCAGAGGTTACCTAAACTCTCTTAGCTATAAGCCAGACACCCCTCTGAGACGAACAGTTGGAATCAACCTTTTTGGTGTCCATCTTAGAGGGAGTTGAGATCACTGGCAAACTCGAAACCGGATTGGCTATTGTTGCAAAGCTTCGTTACCATAAGAACACAGTGGTTTATATAGGAGAACACAACAAGGAAAGGATTAATAGTATCCATAAAAAGAAACTTTGATAATCACCTGAACAGCTCCTCTGGGATAACTGGAGTGAGACTACTTTTTTGGTAATCAGTGTCGCTACCGTCTGCAGAAAAAAATAGATTTGACTGAGATTTTTTTCACTATTTCAGTAAATGTGACAGTTATATAAAGATAGAAATACATACTGTTTCTTCTTTTGATTTTTTTTAATCTACCTCCAACTACAGGTTTGCATAATTTGATGATCACGACCCCCTCTGGAAGTTGCTTAAATTATTTGTGCTTATAGAGTCAATAATAGAAATGAAATTAATGAGTAGAAAATTATCGAGATTTCTCAAGATGGTTTCTCAAGGCTGTTATAAATCTTGTTCAAAGATATCTACATGGCAAATTCTTGTTGAGTCTGTGTACCTTTGATTTATTAATAGATTTGCTTTCCCAGCAACTACAGTCTTAGTGTTCAGAATAATTACTACACAGCAGTGTACCTTTAATGGGAGTGAGAAGATGGGGAAGGAAATTCTTTTCTGCACTAGGCTCTGCCAGAACAAATCTTGACATTAACCTTGGAAGCATGCGTCTAGCAACAACTTTGGGTGGAATTGTTGTTAACTTGTAGGCTAGAGAACTGAAATGCAAAAAACAAAAACAAAAACTGAAAAACCGTTTATATCAAAACCCTTCTGCTACTTGCAGCAAAATAAAAAACCACAACGTATTTTCTAGCAATGGCTGTTAATGACAGAGTTGATAAACTTGCAAGTAATTGGTCACAGGCTAGTAAGACCGGACCAACCCAGACTGGACCAACACTCAGGGTGTTAAAATAACTGAAGAGAATGTGCTGCCTTTGTAATAATTATATCTGCAAATGGTTAGACCCTCAAGTCTTCTTGGACAAGGACCATAAACCGTAGGCCCCGTCTCCTGCATCTTCAGTGTCATATGGTTAGCAGGGGACGTTGAACAACCCATACACTTGTCAAAAAGAGATCAACAAGTTTGAAGGAATGGGTGAAGCTTAATGGAAGTTTCCAGAGAGGCAGGGTCGTATTTTCTGCAGTTATACAATGGGAAAGCTGAACACTGGATGCATAAATATAACACAGTGTGGCGAGAAGCCATTTCTTCAGACACGCATTCCTAAGGCTACTTTTAAGGTTGTACCATGATTCTGCTCTCACAGCACCTCAAAGAGTGCCTTGTGTAATGTGCATACCTGAAGAATTTCTCTTTCTCTACATCAGCTTTAATTGTTATCTGGTTCAGGAAAGTCATTATCTCCAAGAAGCTGCTCCTGTTGATAAAAAATTAAGATGTAGAACTTTTAATTGGTTTAAAAAGAACTGTAAAGATGGCATGGAAATAAATTGGACAAACCTGAAGAAATCATCATTGAGAAGACTGGAAAATTGTGGTCTCATCTGTGATAGAGATAAGAATTAAAGAGAATGAAATAAAAGATATTTGAAACGCTCTCTGTAGCAGGCATAAAATTGTTTACTTGGCACTTCAACATTACTTTATCATGGCTCAAAAAAAGTGCTTGCCCAGTGGGTGAGGGCCTAGGCAAGTTCTCTAGCTTTAGACTTGCACAGGGAAAGCAAAATTTTAGATCTTCATGCCTGAAGAACAGGTTAAGTTCATTCTTTTTTAATTACTTTTTTTGCCATACATGTCGGTTGTCCAATCTTCTTTTGAAATGTTGTTACATGTAGTTGCTATTGAGATGGAAGATGAATTTTGCCTCATTTTTAAAAAAAATCTGAGACAGCAATTATCAATTTTTTAAAACAATCCCATTTTGGAGTACAACCACTTAGACAATCAGAAAATAATGTAATTTTAATTCACCTGAGGATTCTCATGAAGGAATAGACTCTGCATCTTTTCTCCAAACTTTTCACCAGCATCTCCTAGAACAGAAAAAATGATGATTGATACAGTAGCAAAGAAAAGGCCAGGAGAGCAAATGGACAAAGTGTACGTACATGTATTTGTGTACTCATTTTCACAGCACTACATTAAAAAAAGGCTGAGGCATATTGCCTTAAGGCGATAATGCTTCAAACTTAACCTTTTAACCCAGTAAGTGATACCAGTTTCAATAACATATTACATTTTAATTTACCTAAATCTGCTCGAGTGTCCAAGATATCACTCACGAGCATGCCAAACGCATATGCATCAAGAGAATGGCCTGTCTTGAGACTGATATTAATGCGCCCTTCCTGTATTGTTAGAGACACAATAAAAGATAACCTAGCTGTACTTAATAATTCGATCAAGTATTAGCTCTAGCAGTTAAGTATTTGTGGCCAATGTTACATTTAAAACAAAGAATGAGACTTTTCAGATTAATAGTGCCTCATGATCAATAGGAACCTGACGCAAAACAACAAGAACATCACCAAACAGAACAATGGTTGTGCATGTGCATTATAATTTGTGGTAAATTTCTTTGCCGTCCTCTGCAAAACAAGTTGAACGTCAAATGACAAAATTGTGTGTTGTCTGGAGAGCCTGAACCACAATGGCTAATTTTTCATTTTCTGTTTGGAGCTGAACTCATTCATAGCATATTCAGTGAGGCAAGTTTTAATACTGACAGACAGATAGTTCCAAATAAATGCAAATTCCATAGTAAAAGTGAAACACCTTTTTTACCAGGGATTTCCCTCACTGTCACTATTGTATTAGTGCAAGGTCCCTAACTGAGTACAACTTTGAGGCTTGTTCAATATCATGCAATGGGTAGATTTTCCAACAGGAACTTGGCAATCAATGTAAATAACTATTTATATAGACAGGGTATATGTATTACCTTTTCCTCTGGAGAAATAGACTTGGAGTCTCTCTGACCTCGTCTCCCAGACAGAAACTTCAATCAATAAAACAAGAAAATAATTGGGAATGTGCAGTACAGAGAAAATTTCAAAACACTACACTTGACTTCACTAGACTTCATTAGACTTGCCACAAGTCGACCTCATGAGTAAGGTAAAAAAAGCTAAGCAAGCAAAACGAGCTGTGAGGTTTTAGGCCACAAAGCAGCATTGTGGAGGTCACGAAGCTGCCAAGCATGCCAGACGAACTCAC
>CM042748.1:35479916-35504916 GCA_022496165.2 Catalaphyllia jardinei | reverse complement strand
CCTGACAGGTTCAGTCACCATACAAAACTCTTCTGAGTTGTCATAAGACCAAAGGTGCTTTAGAATAGCTGGGTGCTTAAGAATCTTCAGATACTGAAACCAAAAAATTGAATTAGTCATTAAAATTTCCATGTTACATATATACATATTTTAGGGTCATGAGTTTATAATAGGCAGTATAAACGAACACACCCTGCACTCTTTCCACGTAACAGATCTAGAATATTTTAATTTTTTGTAGGAATCATTGCACATGTCAACTAAATGCAGTTGCTACAACTTTTAAATCTTAAGCAAGTATCAAATGTAGTCAAACTTCTATTAACTGACCACCTCCTATTAAGTGGCCAGATAATGGGCACCTAAAATTCAATACAAGTAATTTAGCTTTGTTTTGGAAAAGGCAGTGAAAGGCAATTATATAAAGGTCTGAAATGAATTTGATGACCCAAAAAAATATTCAAACACATGTTTATCATGGTTGTCTTTACATGACTCCATGATCACCAAGAAATCAATATGATAATGAGAAATATTCAAGGTATAACAAACCCTAAGTGGCCAACCCCATTTAAGCAGCCACAGTCTGTATCACCTACATGTATTTGCAGAAGATGGCCAATTAAATAGCGGTTAGACTGTAAAGGCTCTATTGACACCCATGGTGGGGGTGGGAGAGTGGGGGAGTGGAGGGTGGAGGGTGGTGGGAGTGTTACTCAGCAGCTCTCTGCATAGGAAAGTGTCACTGGTCACTCAAATCTGACCCTGTCTATAACACAACACTCTCATTATTCTACCCTTTTCAAGAGTATGTTCCTCATTTTGTAGCACTGTGCTAAGAATAGATGGTTGCAATTTATCACTTTAGCATGGTTGAACATATTTCGTTTTTCGGATGAAAAAGTGACCTACAGTACCGCTCCAATGTAAGTTACCACTTCTCGTCTCATTTCTTGCAAGACGCATATCGTTTCTCTCGAGACGAGTCTCGTTTCTCTCGAGAATCACTGAAGCATTTAGTCTGGAATATATTATACATGACTGTATTACTCACAAAATGTCAAAAAGGTTAAAAACAGTTAGTTTCCATACAGGAAGCAGAGGAGACCTATTTGGCAGTATATGATTTCAACAGACTTTTCAACAGGTTTTTGCACGAGTGAACAGTTCATTGTTCGTCAACCTTAGTGCGTTTTTTAAAACAGAAAAGTTTTTAAGCCCATTAGCCTTTGGCAAAATACTATAATCTAGACAGCTTGTTTTCATAATTACGCTTTTCTTGTGAATTCTCTGCGGGACAATCAGAAGAGTCAATACACTATTGCCGAGTACAAACATGGTTGAAATAATTCTACATGATCCTCAGTTGCACACAACACAGTAGATCAACAAAGCATTTGCTTCACAGCCGCTTCGCAGATCAAGTTGTTTTGCTGGTATTGTTACTGGTTATCTGCACTGCTGCTGCGGTAAAACTGGTCCCTGAATCGTTGAGATTTAAAAGTTCACCCGAACTTCCGTGATTTCGCATCGCAAGACCCGGGGGGGAGGGGGGACTCCCTATAATGGCCTATACGGGGAGGCTCCGCCTGAAAGGGGTACCTTTTCCAGGCTTCAGGTATATAAAAGGGTAGGGATTTCACAAGTCAAGGTATATAAAAGGGTAGGGAAATCGGTCATTTAGGTATTTAAAAGGGCTTTTAATTATAATATTTCGAATAGATGCCCTACATGAAAATGAGAACAAGACCTACTAAAGTACGTGTGTGAAAGGGGTACCTTTGTTCAATAAAAAGTATATAAAAGGGGTACCTTTTCTGCCAAAATGGTATATCAAAGGGTAAGGGGTTGGACCTTTGGGTGGAGCCTCCCCGTATTAAACTCTTTCAAGTAACCCCCCGGGTCGCAAGAACGTCTTGAAGTTTCGTAATTCAAAAATGAAGCGCGACATTTTTAGTTTACTGACTCCTTGTGATCACTCGTTTGTGAAATAAAGCGGTTTTTGATAGGATTCCGAACAGTGATTTTCAGCTATCTCGTTATTGATGATCATGTCTTAATCTCACCACAGGTACTTGCAGTGCACTCGCGAGAAACGAGAAATGACTCAAATGAAACGAGACGCGTCTCGAGAGAAATGTGACGCATCATGAGAGAAATGAGACGAGTATCAAGAGAAACGCAACACGTCTCTTGAGAAGGTGGTAACTTACATTTGAGCGGTACTGTACATCTTTAGGCTTTTTGTTTAGTTTAGTTTTTTGCCTTTCCTTATTCGTCTTTTCTTATCTTTTTTGCTGCAGTGATTGACTTTCTATTGGGCTAAGTGCTTCCCACTCAAAAACTTTCAAGAAAGCATCATTGAGACAGCCTGGCAATTTTTGCCATGGAGTAGCCAAGTGTAGTGGTAGGAATTCTTTTCACTCAAATTTCTGAGCATTTTTGCGGATAGTGCAGGCTCCATTGTGCTGATCATTCTGATCTAGGCATCATTAGAAAGCTCTTTTCCTCCTACGGAAGTTCAGTATAGATGACAACAATTTTGGTCAAAGCTGATGATGTCAGAAGTGGAAAAAAGGCCAAGGCTTATCATAGGCGGTTACGTGCAGCACATGAGTCAATGGGTTTATATAACAAACTTGAGCTGCTTGTTTGCTTGACTGAAAACTCTGTGCAGCATTTTCTTGGAGGGGGGGAGTGCAAGTTTCCAATTTGTTAGAAGTTTTGGGCAGTCAAACAAGAATTCCAAAGGGTCTGAAAAAAAATCAGAAATTCTGGAGGGGAGGAGGGTAATCAATTTTGAAATTCAGAGGGAATGGGGGGTAGGGCATTTTTGAACTTAAAGGCAAGAGGGGGAGCCTATGATGTTCATTCTGCCCATACTAGGGTCTGGATAATTTCTAAAATCACCCAGCTAGCAGTGCAAACAAAAACTTTCAGCAATGGGGCATGGCACACTGTATACTCACTATCTCTTCTGTTTTAGTAAAAATCTACTAGTGTTTATCACAAATGCCATTCGCTGAATGGCTATGCTATCCCACTATATTTTTAAAGAACAGAAGTTTTGCCGTGTGACGCCTCTTATTTATGAACTACACTGGTTACCGATTAAATACAGAATCGAGTTTAAAATACTTTTAATTACTTTTAAGATTCTTAATTTTTTAGCTCCTACTTATTTGTCATCTCTTATTTCTCTTTGGCGGCCATCTAAATATAATCTAAGGAATTCTAGCGATAAATTTTTACTTAGTTATCCTCATTTTAAATCAAAAGCTACACTAGGTGACCGTTCTTTTACCTGTGCAACACCGAAACTTTGGAATGCGCTACCATTTAACATAAGAAACGCCAACACAGTTAGTAGTTTTAAAGCCAAGCTAAAAACTCACTTATTCTGCCTCACATTTTTATCATAGTTGTTTCTATTATTGTAAGTTTTACTTTTAATTGAAATTTTAGCTTTTTAAATCATTGTAAGTTTGCTTTTAATTGTAATTTTAGCTTTTTAACCTTTTTATTCCGTTTTTAATCTTGTCATGCGCATTTGAACATTTTATGGAATTTGCGCATTATAAATGTTATTATTATTATTATTATTATTATCTTTCCTGTTTTGGTAATCTACTAGCACTCTATCACAAATGCTGTTCTCTGATAAGCTATGCTACTCTTTATCTATTCTGTTATGCACGTGTAGATAGTGCGAGAAGTATCAGTTAACGCTTGTTAACAAAATGACAGCCACTTCTTTGCATTTTCAAGCTGTCTGTGAGAAGGATTTAAATAAAGTTTTGAACAACTAGTAGATTTATGCTAAAACAATAAGAATAATCGCTCTTGATTTCTATGAGTCAAAGTTCACTTGGGCTGTGCCCTCATCAACTATTTAAGAAATAGAAAACATGTACCGTGTTTGTATCGAGTTATACATACACGAGTGGAAGTTTGGGAGAACGAGAAATGCTGTGGGAACATGAGCCACAGGGGAGTGTTTCCAAAGCTTTTTCAAGTTCTCCCAAACTTTCACGAGTGTTTGTATAACTCGATACAAACACGGAGTACATGTTTTCTATTTCTTTTAGAAAACACCATGACGAGAAAAAGGAACACAACTTGTAAACTTTGATTAACAAAATGTAAATTCTCTTTGCTCGTGCCATCACTACATCAACAGCGCACGCTAGTTCTGTGTCTCCATCGAGTTATACAAACAGGATTTTTAAACAATCAGCGCGCATGCTTTCTTAGGACTGTTTTCTAACATGTGATAGAAATATTGAGCTCATAGTTTTATTAAATACAAGGTCCTAAGCACTAGATCACAAACCATGGAGTCATAAGTGGAATTGGAGTTCTGCTTGACTCCACTGGTTTGATTTTCACTAGATTGTATCACTCTGTGTCTTTGATTATGACTCTGATTATGATTTCGTTGCTAGTGAAAACAAGCCTTTAGTTCCCTTCAGGAGAATGAGAAAATGACCTCATCAGTCAGTAATTATACAGTAGTTTTTAATTTAAGATTAGCTTATCTTTAATTACCTGTGCTGCTCTAGCAATCCTTTGGCCATTCTTATTTTTTTCCTTCCTACTCTTTTCATGAACAAATACAGTGGCTTTGAAGTCATCTTGTTTTCTCCTTGCTGAGAATAAACTCCACTCTTTGCTGTTACAATTAACAGGTTCATCCAACTCATAATCTTTCTCTACACTACACTCTGATCCCATGTTTGTATATCAAAGTGAAAATCGAAGTTAGTTTAACCTCGCAGAATGAACAAATCCAAGCCAATAATTGGGTATATCCAAAGCTGATAGTAGCTTCTATAGGACAAAGCTGTCAAACAAAATATTCATTCATTCATTCATTTGCTTGCTTGGGAGGTCATACAGTACACACGCTAGAACTCGTCCGATCCAGAGTACATGTAGTTCGAAAAATTTCACTGATCTTCACCAAAACTTGGCATAATCCATCAGAGGGTTTGTCCCCAAACCAGCAACCAACGAATAACACTCTTTAATGGAATACATGACTCTACTCTATCATCGTAGAAGCCAAAAATTAAGGCGATTTGCCAACGTGTTTATCCAGGAAAAACAGCAGCCATCTTAGCCAGGAAACTGATCCGTGTGTTGTCAGCGGATATCACTTCGTCATGTATGTAGCCCTTTTCGTATCCAGGGAAAAAGCTCAAGTGATAACCTGTTGAAGAACGTTAAAATTTCACAAACACCGACGGAAGATTAACAAAATGGCTCAAGGGTTCAATCGATGTTTGCAATGAAATCAAAATTTTTATTTTTATCTATGGTTGGTTAGAGATGGTTGCCTAGCACAAATCTGGGCATCCGAAAACTTGCGATATGATATGAAGCAAACATGAATTTTATTTCTCCCCCTCCCCCTTCTCACTCAAATGAACCTCTGGAACCTGCTGAAAACGCTTTCGATATCATGCAGTTGTTCACTTTTAATCGTTCCAGGAGAAATTGTGCTGACAAGAAGCTATTTCACAGAAGGAAATAGTGTTTCGTATTGAAAGTCTGAGACAGGCTGAGGTTTTGATCACTTTGATATATTGTGCATGAGAAGTCCCGGGCGGGAGGGGTGAGGCGCAAGGGGAATTATGCTAATGTGCTGCTTCGGTGCCAAACTGATTCGCTCAGTTGCCATAGCCTGGGGTGTTTCGTAGAGGAGAGATATATTATTGAATCTATTGTAGAACAGAAATAGCTATAACTTAATTAAGTCAAGTTATCTACACATCAACACACTTTAAAATGTATTTATTTGTGATGCTTCCGTTTGAATCCGCCCAAAGAGAGAGGGCTACTGTCCAGCCTCAAAATGTATAATGTTTTTACGCCATTTTGGTAATTTTGGTGGAAAACTGGGTATGTTTTTTGTTTTTTAGAAGAAGCTACTTTTTTCACCATTATCATGATTATCGGTAAACATTGTTTTTTCATTGACAATTCATTTCTCAGGCCGGCTTTATTCGCTGTTTTTTTCATTCATTACAATTATTTAAATTGTAGTGGGTTGTCGAAGAAGTTTATTCTTCTTCTTACCACACACCGCGTGCATGTGTGAGCTTTTCTGATATGCATTATGTGCAAGCCTACGTTCACGAAATATAACATACAATAGGTTCTAATTCTCACGTGCCAATATATTACATACATTACAATCAGACAATAGTTGATAAGGTAGGAGATCCAGGAAGCTCAAACATTCTGAAACAGGGCACCGAGTCTAAAATAGGCTCATTAATAGGGTAAAAAAATCGCAGATTTTAGTCTTAAATAGGGTAAGTGCTTGGGGAAGCTGGCTGCAACAGCCCCGCCACATTTTTCATAAATTCAAAGTACTGTGTGCGAAGCTAAATGCAGCCAAGCCTTTGACGCATAATTTTGCCATTTCTGTGCCAGGCACCGCTTGATTCGAAAAGTTGTGGCACTTCACGTTCTGTTGTCAGTGATGCAGTATATTTTTCTTTCAAAAATGACGTGCTTTGTGTTACGGCAATTATTCCTCCACTTTTGGCTTAAATATTATGAAGCTAAAATACAAATGCTATTGGTGTTTTCATGGAAATTAGCTCAGCCGCGGTACCTGAAAATAAAATTTTTTTACTTCTAAAAGTTTATTCTACGCGCTCCATAAGAAGTAAAGCTACTGAAATTGTGGCGGAAAGAAGAAAGAAAACCATATTGTACCTCTTTTGCAATATACTGCCAACGTTATGAAAAATACAATTTACGTTCCACAATCTCGTATCTGTAGTATCGTCCTAGCGTTTTAAGTGCGTGTTCTTTTCCCGTTAGCAGCCTCAGAAAATCGAAGAGATTGTCATTCGGATTTGACCAAAATGATGTCTGCCGTATAAATTGTTTTGGAGGCGTCATTATCCCTTCCCTCACCTGATGCTACAGCATTTTCTCCCACCACAGACCGGTTTTTACCGGCTCTGAGCTTAATCGAAGGATAGTTAATCGAAGGATAGTTAATCGAAAATTAAGTCTGTTTTCCGGAACACCATTTTATCCCCCGATTAGTTATCCCGGGAATAAGAAATTCAATCGCAGAATGGCCGCTAACTGGGATCTGAGTTCTGTAAAATTTACTGATAGCTGAGCAATGGAATTTTAACTGATTCGTGAAACTGCGTATGAACCGACCCTTAGGGAGGTTCACAAATGATGGGAGTAACTTTCAATGGACTAGCATCCCATCCAGAGGGAGTAAAAATACTCCAAAAAGATTCAAGCGTTGAAGGAATCAGAGCTAATGAAAGACTACAAAGAGACTTTACTTAACTCCTTTTTACTCAAGGCAAATTCAACATCGTGTTCAATGGCCTCTGTCTTTATTTGGCTTTATATTCCAACAATTTCAATTCATAACTTGTTATAAATAATATCTTTATCTGAATTACTTCATATAACAAAAATATTTATTTCTCTTGTAGTATTTCGTATCAGTATGTTACTGATTCGTATTGTGATTTATATCAAATCTTCTTACTGAACTACTGCAGTAATAAATAACTGTATATTTCTATTCACTTCGTTTTTCCTGATTCAACAGCCGTAATATATTTATCCCAGTCAGTCTCCTGCTCAAATTTCCTGCACACCTCAAAGAGATTCTTAACCGCTGCTTTGACTTCCACTTTTCCTACAACAAAAAGAAGCATGTCATAGAGAAAACATTTACTATATGTCCTAGCAAACCAAAACTTTGGAAACCAATTTGCTAAACCTGCCATTGACAAACGGATTTTCATTGGTTTCCAAATATCACACGTTTTTTTTAACTGTAGCATGTATTTCAGTGGGCTTCCCACAATTTTAACTTGCAGTTTCTCTTTGAAGGCAGAGTAAACTGTAGCCCTGCACTAAATTGCTTTGTGATTCACAGGGCACATCAAGGAAACGCATGGAATAAATTCGCGACTAAAATGATCAAACATTTCCTTCTAACACTATGTTGGACCAAAAATTTGATCGTATACCTGGGACTCAATACATTGCATACGATTCCTCCTTTTATGGGGCCTTGAAAATTGGCTCGTATTGTGTCAGTTGGAATTAAACATGAATATCCAGTGAGGAGAATTTACAAGTTGGCGATCACTCACTTGAGGAGGGAGAAGATGCTTTTCCAGTTCTCATGACTCTGTGCGTGATGCAGCGAGCTAAAAACTTAAACAAGTCCTGTTATAAAAGAAAGCATATCAAGTAACAACAGAGTTAAAGTAACCGTGCTTTAGTAACTGTAACTGGTCGGATGGAATTAAAAAGTCATTTAACGGAATCCTCTGTAATCAGAGGCAATCTGAATAAATTCAAAAAAGGGGAAGTTAATGATGTGTATGTTTGTCACAAAGTCAAGGAAGGAAAAGCATTCAAATTCACAGTTTAAAAACTGAACACTTACAGAACATAAGGGACTGGTCAAAAAGTAAGGAGGTTGGGCCGGAGCAGAGATGGGGTGTACCATCAGTTTTTGAGCCCTTGATAGGGGTGGGCCGTTCAATTTTCAGGTACCCATAGGGGTGGGTCATCCTCATTTGACACAATCGACGACAAAGGTAAATCCTTTAAACAATAAAAGCAAGTGACACACTCAAACACCAACCCACGGTCTGGCCAGTACCAGCGCACAGCGATATCACTCGGGCTGTGGCAGCCACGAACAGCTGTTTCGGCCTTGTTAGGCCTCATCAGAATGACATAGCTGTCGGGTAGAAATAGGACTAAGAGCCCTATGTAGTCTGCCCTTTACTGCCGAGGCGGGTGCAAAGCACCCCTTGAAGCTCCAGCTCCACACAACACATTTGAGAGCCGTTGGCTGCACGTAAGGTACTGGCCAGACCGTGGGTTGGGGTTGGGGTTGGGGTGTACGTGTCACTTGCTTTCATTGTTTTTTTAACTCCTTTCAGTTCCAAAGGACGAAACCTCTTCGAGTTGTAATTGTAAAAGTATACTCGGCTGGTGTACAAAAGAGATGACAATTTATGTGTTCTATTCAAAATACTGCGCTCTGTTGACATGCTGGTATTCAAGAACACTAAATTGCCAACCTGTGTCTACATCATTAAACACAAACAGCGGTGATATATTTTTAATCGAGCTACGATGGCCGAAGACCAAGAGTTGATATGATATTGTGCCTACATGCTATTTGTCCCCAAAGGTATGGTACACATGCACAAAGTTCAGGGACTTTTAGTTTTCTGGCTGTATTACTCTTAGAGTTTACAGACATGACTTAAAGTTGCAAGAGTAAAGGAAAACAATATTATTTTAGATGATTTTGTATTATTGTTAAGAAATAAATCTAAAACGTAAATAATAGCACAAACTCTTCCACAGATTATGCAACCAAAAATGTCACGTTAAATTTATAGGAGGGTGGGCAATGTGATTTTCAACCTTCATTTAGGGGTGGGTCACTCAGTTTTGTGCCAAATGGAAGGGGTGGGTCATGTGCTTTCTAACCACTACATTTTGAAATGCTCCGATCCATCCACCTCTTCCCTCCTGTAATTTTTCACCAATTCCTAAATTCCAGAAAACAAGCAGGCTTCTCTAACGATGATAGGACTGTTCTAGTTAAAGTGAAACAGCCAAACCGGGAGAAACGTGCTCGCGAGATAACTAATTCTTTCAACCTCACCCTAATCCTCTCACGGTTTTCTACACAAAACCCACAAGCGCCAATAAGTGTTTGAGTCATATCGGTTACCTTGGAAACAATAGAACCATGTTTAAGGTAAGGAGACAAATATTTGACCACCACATTTGCCACGTCCTTTACACCAGCAGGGTCCCCAGGGGAGGCATCGCCATGGTCACCTAGCGATGATTTTTCACCAGCCTTTTTCCTGTCGTGAACGTCTTTGCTTACAGTCTGCGTATTAGGTTTTAATGGAGAACACTTGATTGAGGATTGGCCGTCCTTTTGTGAATTATCAAGACTTATAGACTTGATTGGTTTAAGCTTGACGGTGGTACGTCTGTCCAAGTTGTTTTTAACCTGTTTTAGAGGTTTTAAATCAGATGCTTTTCTGAAGCCGGAAACCTCATTCGGAATCACCGTGTCTTTCACATCACTCTTAACATCTCTGTTTGTACAAGCATCTTTTGCAGGATGATCTTCTAATCGTGACTTCTTCTGAAGAGGAACATCGTCTAACCACCAAAAATCCTTTATGATGAAATGAAATAAACGAAAAATCAATCAATCAATCAAACAATAGAAAATACAACTTTATTTTGAATCCTTAGTCTGTCGCAAATATAGGAACCTTTCGTTTTCAGCGCTTCGTCCCTCCCTTAATGGAGAGAAAAACCAGGAGCGGATCAAGGGGAAGGATGGATGAGGTGCGCAACTCTTCCCTGAACTCTTCCTTCTTCGTATTTATAATTTGTTTACCAGGCCAGTGGCGCACCCCCACTTACGACTAGAAAATCATGAATCCGCCCCTCAAAACCTCAATTCTGTTTACCATAGTAACATAGTAAGTACCATAGTAACATGTAAAACGTCAGGTTTTAGCTTTCCAAATTCGAGCACAGCACCCCCCCAGTAAAGAGAAACTGACTTTTGGTCAGTGCTGGTAAGTGTTAAATATGCAGGTTGCAGACCGACCTCTGAGGCAGTCCTCTTTTGGCCGTTAGCAGGTAGTTTTCCAGCATCATCTGTTTGCAGTTCTTCTTTGATTACACTCTTATCGCTGAAAATAAAATGTACAACAACACTTTTGCATGTATGGAAAGATAAAGTGACGATCAACGAACAACACAGATTCCACTGAAAGTTCGCGTAATAAGTGCAAAAAGTATTTTCTAAAAACCTACTCACAGCACAGTAATTTATTGAACACTAAAGCATCTCACTTAAATTCACTTTTCTAAGTGACCCCGTGATTAAATTCTCAAGCATTCTCCAATAAGTTAATGGCAAACCTCTTAAGAACGTATAGTGTGATTTCAAATAACGCGAAACGTCTGTTTAATTGAAATATGGATAACTTCAAGTTCAGTTTTCTCTCACGGGGTCAGCCTGAGAGCTTTAGTCTAGAGAAACTCTTCTCAACTGTATTCAAAATATTGCCATGCTACGAGGTTTTTTTGGTAACTTGACTTTTGCCATTATTTCATGGGATGCAGCCAGGCATGGTACAGTGGCAAGAGCGCTCGCGTCCCACCGGAATGGCCTGGGTTCGATTCCCGGACCCGGCGTCACGTGTAGTTTGTTGTTGGTTCTTGTCCCTGCTCCAAGGGTTTTTCGCCGGGTTGTCCGGTTTTCCTCCCTCCACAAAACCAACACTCCAAATTCCAATTCAATCCAGAAACAAGGGCCACTTCGCTTCGCTGACAAACCTGTATTATTAATCGAATGTTCTACAGATATCATCTTAAATACGTACTTGTTTTCAAAGAAGTACTTTATTGTTGGAATCACCCTTGGAATCTGCAGGAATAAATCAAAGAAGAATCCGAATCACAAAGGAGCGCTTGGCTGTAGCAAAGAGACACACCACTCTTTCTCTAATATCTATCCAGTTCCCAGGTCACCATATTTCGACACAGACCATTGATTTCGGGTCACATGGTGTAACCTGGTAAAGTCACCGAAACTAATCACAGCAACTAAAGATCAGTGTTACCTTTGTTTTGTTGAAATTCTGGCCTACTAAAAAGCAAGAAATTCAAAATACCTTCACTGGCGGATTAGCTGTAGCAGGTTCTTTTGCTATTCTGTGGTTTGATTTCTACATTAAAAGAGCGACCAGAATCATTAGCACTAAACGGACAGACAGGTGGAATCTGTTTACACTAAAGGTAAGGTAACACTCTTCCTCGTTTCCTGGGCCTAAACACTGTGAGAAGAGCCAATCATTAAGCTTTCCAATTTCCTACTGAATTGCACGCGATCAAAGAATGAAGAGTTTATTCAGTCTAATTCCAGTGGCAAAAACTATTCTATAAGGATTCTGTCCAAGAGCCACTTGCAAAACACATTCAGGCAGTTCTTGAGAAGACGAGTGCTTTCTTACGTACAACAAAGAGAGAGAGGCATTTTAACAAACAGAATGCCTTGGACTGAGGGTGATTGTATATTTTCCCTGCGAGATGTACTCTCTCTCTCACCTTAATGATGAGCTTAGTTGACTGTATGAAAAATAGCATTACCACGCATGAAGTGAGGGATATCAGGGAAGTAATATATCAAACATGAGAGGCAGTGTTTCATCGGGATATCCAAACACCGAAAAGAGAGTTGAATATACGACGAGCAGCGGAGTATTTTTGACGAAATTCGAGGTGTTTGGATAGCCAATGAAACAGTGTCTCGAGTGTTTGATACATCTTCTCAATCAAAACAAAAACTAAGGAGCAAACGGAGAGGTAAAATCGTCAAAATCTATGCTAATTAAGACCGGGTATCTAAACCACCTTCATGGTTGCGATTATCTTTGCTTTAACTTGATGAATTATTAGATAAATTAGTTTGAGAAGCAAAGTTCCATGTAACATAGAGCCAGATTAATTAACAACCTAAATCGCTAGCTTGTCAAAAACCTACCACCAGTTGTAACGCAGATACAAATGGAGCGAATTCCTTGGTGTTAACTTCCTCTGTTTCCTGGATAAGAAAACAGTCAAAGAGAACACTCAGTGTGTGACAAGAGCAGTTTTGTCTACGCCACCCACTATTAGAAATTTCATCAGCCAGTTCTTAATTGTAAGAGTGGGGGAGGCGTGGGGGGAGGTATGAAGGGAAGGAGGGAGCTAGTGAAAGGACAGAGGAATGCAGCTGGGATGGAAACAACTTCCAGAACACTGTCTATTATATGGGGGCACAGCAATGGTATGGGAGTTCAGCACAGCAATCGTTTGCGTTGTTAGTTTTCTAGATAATTCATTTTATTGCATGCGTCACGCCATAATGGCGATTCACGTCCAGTCGCCACGATACAAAATAAACACGCACCTGTTTAATACCCTGCTGTGCATCGCTCGAGGATCCAGTGGATGTTGCTGTGCTATTTTGTGAAGTTTTCCTCCAAACAAAACCTCTGCCACTACTGGTGCTTGACTTCACCTCACTAACCTACGATAAGAGAAACATGTTAACATTTGAAGGGCTTCCATTAAACAGTATTTGTTAAGAGTAATTACTTCATTGTGGCTTGGCTTAAGAATTGATACAATGGCCACGCCAACAAAATAAGTAAGACACATGAAAATTCAGTGACGACATCTTTGTAGTCAGATAGGTCTTTTGAGCATCCAACCTTTTAATTTTGCCGTGGTTAACACAGAACTTTCTGTTACCATCGTATCGCGAAGCCAATCTTGATCGGTCTCCAAACATCGTTAAAAAAAATAATAAACGTTTTACACCATTGGACGGGAAGAACTAACTACAAAGAACACAGAGTTACAGCTAGCTCAAATTTAACTTGAAAATGTTAGTTTGACCGTTGCCACAGAATTTAAACTACTAGTCTTATTACCATATTTGACCTCACGCGCGCGAAAATACCAGATGTCCCAGTGGACCTCTTGTAAGCGTAATAAAGGTCGGCACACACTGAGGGACCAGTCGCAGAGGGAACACATTTTTGGTCCCTGCGATTAGTCCCACGAATTAAGCTGGTTTGATTTCTGGGACTAGTCGCAGGGACCAATAGTCCAACAAATCGGTCAATTTTTCTAGTGTGTACACACTAAGGGATAAGTCCCTGCGACTAATTCCTTAGTGTACGCCTGGCTTTACACTTTCTTCTTTAGTTTAATAGCTTAAGCTGGTCTGGAAGGAATGGTGCGATGCTGTGCCCGTTCACGCCGTCTGAGACGTGCGCCCTATCTGTTCCTTTACCCCTGTTGCACATGCTAAGGTCCAGTTAGGATATGCACCAACATTGGCCGTAAGTTAAATTGGCACCGATACCTGCCCTCAATTGCTAACGCTATTTAGTTGGCTTTCACGTTCTGTCTTTGCTGAGGCTATTTTGCGAAAAGATGATCATGGACTTCAATCTTCAAAAACGTTGCCACAAGAATGGAATCATTTGTTCACCTTTTTCAGCATGGCAGTCTTGTAACCGATGTCTGTCTTGCTGTTCATGAAGATGCTATGCTCGATATCGATTGATGTGGACTCCATGTCAAACAACAACCTAAACGTGACAACAAACAAACAAACAGAGAAAATGTTAAGCACTATGAAATCAAATCATTTTCAAGTCACCAAAAGACTAATATAAAAAAAATGACTGAGCGAGTGGCTTTTGTGAAAGAGGATTGCTGAGCTATACTACAAAATCTTTCACTTTAGTTGTCACGCAATACGTCTTCTCCAAAGCGTTGCGTGACGAATCATGTAACAAAGGCGAGGGATAAAATAGCAAAGGATTTTCCCCAACTGGGAAAGTTCCCTTTGCTCCTCAAGGAAACCAATAAAAGGGTATTTGGCTAAAATAAAAGAAAAACCTAATTCTCTTCTAAACGATTTAGAGCCACTGTTCTTACCTCGCAGTCTCTTCTGCTTTAGCACACTGATTTATGTTTGATTTGATCGCTTCCTCCAACAGACCGAAACAGTGTTCCCTCACCTAAAAACAAAGATAGGCATGCAATACGTGCTCGAATTTAAAAACATGAATCGACGTTTGCCACCATATTTTTCACAGCCTTCCAGAGAAAACGGCGATTTCCTCCTTAAGGGAGAAGGTCACTCCAAAAACCTTGCTATATTTTCTTCACCTATCGCAAGTAAGCCTTCAGCTTGACTTCGGAAACCGCATTTGAAACTGCACTTGGCAGCCAGGCCGTGTTTATGTGACGTCAGGCCATCCGTCTCGAAATTGGAGGAAAGCAGAAAAACCTGTAACTGACTTGGTTTCCTTCACAAGGTCAGCAAATGGATTTTTTTTACTGTCCATAACGGCGGCGAAGATGTCGAATCTTGCGCTTCTTTGGAAACGAATATCATAAGGAAAACCTGCAGAGAGGCTGAAACATCTGTGAGTGGCTAAACTTAGTGTAAGGTTTTTATTAGCGTTGACGAAAGATATACGTGTTTGGAGTGATCTTCTCCTTTAATGTGAACAATTCGAACCCATTACAACAGAAAGCGTCCTCTATTATTATTTGTGTATTTAGACCGCTCTTTTAGCTTCTTCTCTTTTATAACTGTCAGTAAAAGTTCTTTTGTTATTGTACAGTAAGTAAGACGCAGTACTGGAGACTTGTAACGTCAGTTTTGTAAGAAACATTTTTGCTGCTGTAAGTATTGTTAGTAATGTCAGCAGAGTTAGCATTGTGATGTATATATGAAATAATTCATATTTGAACTGCGGTTATAGATGCAAGTGAAGTATGATCCTCGCAGTAAATTTTCCAATTTAAGTAACTGGAAAGAAGAAGCCTGAAAAAATTAAAAAAAAAATTTACTGCGAGGAAAAAATTTACTGCGAGGATCATACTGCACTTGCATCTATAACCGCAGTTCAAATATAAACTCCATAATTTGACCTTGCTCCCAATGTGTGACTTCATAGCTCAGTTGGTAGAGAGCATCGCACCGGTGTCGCGGAGGTCATGGGTTCGAATCCCGTTGAAGCCCTGACTTTTTTTCAGGCTTCTTCTTTCCAGTTGCTTAAATTGGAAAATTTACTGCGAGGATCATACTTCACTTGCAGAGTTAGCATTGTAAATAGAAAAGAATAAATAAAAAAAGTCTTCTATTAGGACTACATTAAAAGTATTATATCGATCAAAACATCTAAAATGAGGGGATTGCAACACAAAACGTGACCGGGATGACAGTGTAGTTATGGCGCCACGAATTTGTTGTGCCTTCGCGTTTTTATCCATTGTTTTCCGTTTTTCAATTATTCCGTGTACGTTTGTTATTCTAATTAGTTTCACCCGTTACTTTCGGTACGCAATGTTTCATATTCTCGTGCACATTTTTTCATTCGTTGTTTCTATTGTTTGGTATGGCTTCTTCTGCCGTTAGTTTTTTGGTTGTTGCTGTTCTTATGTTTTAGTCGTCGTGGTTGCCACACAAATCTTGAAAGTTTCGTCATTTTCCGTCATTTTTTGCTTGCATTATTTGTATTTTGTTTTCATTGGCTTCCTGCTCTGTATATTTATTTTGTTTTTGTTTGTTTTCAGCGAATCGCTAGTAAAAGCGCGAATCTCTTAGATGTGTGGCTTTCGATTACGGACAGTGTGGCCTGTCCAACGTACAATAGTCGCCTTCCTACCTTGATGACAAGCTTTGGGATATGCAAATAATTTGCAGCTTCTTTGAGGCGGCAGTTGGGACCTAAGTAGATGGTATTAGAATGTTAACAGGCCTCAAATTAAACCGGAAAAAACGTAGGAAAAATATCACCTCGTTATCACTAAACATAAGCTGCTATTAATCTGAATGATAGCTAACAATACTTCGTTCTGTCGCTTGTAATATTTAGTTTTGCCAAATCCTGTAAAAAAATTCAAGGAACTCCATCGAAAGCCAAGACGAAGTTACATATTTTTATCTGTCAAACGTAATCGCAGTTAAACTCACCAGGTGTCTGCGGACTATTTGGGTAAGTCAGTGATTGCTTTCCCTGCACGAGATAAGAAGAGAACAAATATAAATGTTATTAGCCAAGAGACTCTAATGAGCATTGCAAAATTCTACATTTTATGCAAATCAGGAAACCCTTGAATGCTTATTTACACAATGCCCAAGAAAAGCGATAATTTCTCGCCTAGGTGAAGATGGTGGTATTTACTGAGCGGTGAGTTTGAAGTGTTTACATTCATACTCCATATAAAAACATTTCAAGGAGAATCAAATGAAGCCATGAAACAGCTTTAAGATTGAAAAACCAGTCAGTGCTGCAATGGAAAATTTCAGAAACTTTCTCTCATTGATCATTACCATAAGAATGGCGCGAAATACACTGAACAACGCGTCCGTGAATTAAGTCCCCAAATGTTCCTTGCAATACCGGCTACGACAGTCTTGTTTAGTTAAATCGTTCCTTCCACGTTTTGTGCGGGCAAAAACGAACGGCTAATTGCACTTTCTCGCTGTCAATCAATAAAACAAACACATACACGAGGATGCATGTGCATCAGGCTGCTTGGTATTTGCTGACACCAATATCGCGGGCTCGGATTCCAGCCCAAAAAGTGTACAAGTACCTCGCTCTTGATTAAAAGACTCATTAAATTAAGATACAAAAATGTACAAAAAAAAGAAATACATTAGATGGTATATCTAATAGTGATTCCCACCTTGCGTCGTTTCTGAAACTCGTCCGCAATCAATTTACATCGGAAAGCTCGCTCTTCGCCAGAACCTCCTTCTCCGTCGTCCTCGTAATCATCTTCATATACCCTGGAAATACAAGCAACGGTTAGCAATTGTACTCTTGTAATGTATTCATACTTCAGCTGTCAGTGTCGAGAACAATAATTAATCTCCATCAACGCAGTTCAATCACCATCACGTGCGTATTTCACCCCACGAGTGGTCGCCTTCCTCGACCTCGCGAGAAATGGAAAAGAGCGCGCGTCGTGGATGTATGTTTTCTCAAACCCAATATCTAGAAGTTACAGTGGTGATTTCATTGATAAGCGCTCCTACAAGTATTCGCGCTCAAATAGCGACCAACTTTGGTGACCGAACGGACAGACTATATCGGGAAAGAGTTTCAGTTTAGCAGTTCGTGGCCTGGATGACGAATGGAAGGAAAACAGATTGCTTCTCTGTACTTGAATACATTTGCGTTTTTATGCCAAACTGTTTTACCTTATATTTCATGATCAGTTTTCCCTCCCGCCATTCTTCTCAATAAAATTTGAGCCACTTTTTCCTTGCAGTGAACAAGTTCACATTTCTTTTAAGCCATCTATGTGTGTAGTTACTTACTTTCTCTCGTATCCCCATTTCCCTCCTCCATAAAGCTCATCATCCTCTCCGCTCGACAGGCTGTGTGCAATATAAGTTCTTCCCGCTGTCACGCTCCTGTTGTGACCTGCCATCACGCCACGCTGCCAGTGATCCACAAGCTCGTCAACTGCGCCAGGATCTTTGCAGTAGTCACAGCCTTGGGTGCACTGTTAGGAAAGAGGCAAGCAAACTGCTTTGCTCAAACTTATTGCGATTTGCCACTCGTGCGGGCAATCAAGAAAAGGTTACAATAGGAAGAGCCCTGGCATAAAAGTGTAAGCAAGAACATTAAAGGATCAGGGGGAGGAGGAAAGTCTGCCATACCCTGTTCCAGGCTCTTGGTGAGTGGGGACGATCAAAAAAGGGGGCGAGAGGGTCTGGAAGAGACCTCTACTTTTCTCTTCCAGATCCCTCTCGTTGTTGATCCCGCTCGACGCCCGCCCGCTTTTTCAATCGACTGACTGAGAGCCTGGCACGGGTTAAAATCTGTAGCGATAAAGGCTGGTTTTCACTAGCGACGAAGTCGGCGTTGGAGTCATAAGAGAACTTATGACTTGTGAAAATCGAAAATCGGAGTCATAAGCGGAGTCATAAGCTCGACGGAATCGGAGTCGGAAGAATCAGAACGTTTCCGTTTGTTCCGATTCCGTTTACGACTCCGTCGCTTACGATCCAGTGAAAACTGGAGTGTCGGAGTCGGAAGCAGTAGCGGAAAACCAACCAATCGCAAGGCCTGGAATCGAATATTGTCTTTGGTTTATTATTCCGCTTCTGCTTGCGACTCCGACAATGCAGTTTTCACTTGATCATAAGCGACGGAGTCATAAGCAGAATCAGAGCTCGGCTTCCGACTCTGTCGGTTTGATTTTCACTAGATCGTATCGCTCTACGCTTCTGATTACGACTCCGACTCCGTCGTTAGTGAAAAGCAGCCTCAAGAGAACAGTGACTGAGGCTGGAGGTAGGTTTCTCCTATATGAATATAATAATTTTTGTTTTATTTACGAGCCTACTTCAGGTACACCAAAAAACGTACGATAAACCTGAAAGAAATGTCAAAAGATATGTCTAAATTGAAACATGTTAAGAGAAATAAAACTCGTTTTAGCTCGTGGCAATCCTTACGGAGGTAAAACACACAACCTTCAGGAGAACAAGTACAACAACAACACACAGTCCCCATGAGGACACCCAGTTAACGAGCAAATTAAAAAAGATTCAAAAGCTCTTGTCCTGTGACAAATATACCTTAGGTTTGCTGTCTCCAAAATACGAAGCTATTGAGGCGTGTCTACAGCTGCAACAGTCAACACAAAAATGACATCAAATTACTTAACTATAACAACAGTTTGCCTTAACCTGTTAGATAACAATATCTTTCAGTCGGAGAAGCAAACACTAAAAGATGCAGATAACTTGTTAACTTACCGGGGTTCCTCACAGTATTTGACAATCGCCTCGTAACTGGACTGAATCGCCTCAGTCTTCCTTCCACTGGACATTGCGCCCTGGAAAACATGAATAAACACGACATTAAGGCCCCGTTCACACTAATCCGTTTTCAAACGAAAACGGAGCTGTTTTGCTCCGGGTACGGCTATCGTCCACACTACAACGCCGCAAACGATCACCGAAAACGGAGCCATTCGAAAACGCTCTCCAAAGTAGAGCGTTTTGAAAACGATGCTTTCTGAAAACGCTGTTTTCTAGTGTGGACGGAGAACACGATGCTATCTGAAAACGGTGACATCATCAAAATAGACACGACCGGGCACCAGACCACTCGACCGTGAGTATCCAAAATGGCGGACAGACGCTACCATGCGCACTGAGGGTATAAAAGCGTTTTCAAAACGGATACGGTGTTGTAGTGTGGACGGGCGAAAACGATACGAAAACGATATGTGTGGACGCAAATCTTTTTGAAAACGGATTACTGTGGACGGGGCCTAAGGTGATTCCTTAGTATTGCATTGCGCATTTCTACTGCGCACGACTTTCTCTTCACTAGAGCGCGTGTATGCACACATAAGGAAAAACATTTGATTAGCGTGTATGCGCACACAAGGCGCTAACATTTGATTAGTTTTCATTTTCTTAAATTCCTCTGGCGGAGTGGGAACGGAAAACATTTGATCAATTTTCATTTTCTTAAATTCCTCCAGCGTAATGTGGACGGAAAACATTTGATGAGTTTTCATTTTCTCAGATTTCTCCAGCGTAATGTGGACGGAAAATATTTGATCAGTTTTCATTTTCTCAAATTCCTCTGGCGGAGTGCGGACGGAAAAACATTTGATCAGTTTTCATTTTCTTAAATTCCTCCAGCGTACTGTGGACGGAAAAACATTTGATCAGTTTTCATTTTCTTGAGTTCTTGCAGCGTAGTGTGGACGCGACTTTCTAAACAATAACAACTAATTAGTGTCTCGACAAGGTAAGTGTGATTATTTTGTAATTAACACTCTGTTGTCAAGGATTCACTTTGAAAAAGATATTTAGACTGCAATGAAAATGTGTCTGTCGAAGTGAAATATATTGGGGTGTTTTTGTGTTGGACTATAAAATGGACTAGCGCATTTGTAAAAGATCTCTTATGCGGACCAAAATATATCTTGCTACGCAACACAAAATAGCCTGAAATGTGAGTCAACTCCCGCCCTCTGCCTAATCACAAAACAATTAAGAACAAAGACATTGTCTATTGTTTATTGATGTAAACATAAATTCTCGCGACGCATTCAGATGTTAATTCGATAAATAATCACGCTTAACTATCCAATGAAAAAGCTGTATTTTCGAGCCACGCTATCCTAAATGAAACCTATAAAAGGCATGTGGTGTAGTCACACTGCTAAAACAACTTACAGATTGCTAAGTTACATTGCCTTCGTCATGTCTGTCAGACAACTGTGTAAACAAACAGGCAAACAGCCCGCGAAAGCATTGTTTTACTTTCCAGAGGAAAACAAAACGGGCATCGCGCCTACCCGCATTATCGAAGAACATGGCGCATTTACTGAAGGCAGGCTTGTAACTGTCAATTGGGCAGGAGAGACAGTGCCAGCAGAAATATTAGCTTTGAGCGGTAAGTAGATTTGTCTTCTTTCTTGAGCGTGAGGAACACAAGGACATTTTTCATCACACGAATAGCCAAAACTCAAAACACCAGCCTTCCAAATTTGCTACATGAGACAGACATTACCTCTCTTGCCTGACGACGAAGAGCCACAGTTTCTTTAGAGACTTATCATTTATGACATATTTCAAGTTAGGCTACTATCACCTACATTCCTTTGTGCTAACAGTTTTCCATTATGTTTAGATGACGAAGAAGCACTGAATCAGAAAGATTTGCAATGGATAAAGGAAAACTTGCCACCGGAGAAACTGTGCGAACAGACCCAGTTTAAACACCAAAAGAAGACAGTTGGCAGAAAACAAAAGGTAAGAATTTTTACTTCGAATCGCTTGTAGTTAGGACGGAACTGGTTAGTGACAATGTATTTTCTGTTTTAAACAGATTGTTCGGCCATTCGAAGACGAAAGCTTTTTTCATTACAACTACAATGTTAGTGCTATCAATTGTTCGTTGGTTAGTTAGCTGCCGGATTCGAAGTTGCGTTACAATTGTAAGTTTTGCCCCATTCACACCAACTAAACTTGCTTAACTGACTCAGGCTCAGGTTTCCCTAATTTTTGGGTTACGCTTTACAGTCATTTTGAGAAGACAAAATTCAACCATCATGCGAACATATTAATCAAACAGGTTTTTAACCTTTTACGTTTTGGGGTGTGCATGGTATAAGCAACCAATTCTTGACCGTGTTTAATTGAACTGCTTTTAACCATGTTTCAAATGCTGGTGTGAACGGGGTATTAGTAAACCGATATAAATTCTGTTCACGGATAAGAGTGTACTACGTCAAAGAATGAGGCGCCACGCACCTCTCGTAAGGTCTAACAGGATTGGCCGAGAAAACAATAGAATAAACAACAGAAACAATGGCCCTAGTCCTGAAAACAATAGAGGTGGATGACTCCGGGAGCAAATAAAATTAGAGGTTCCGAAGAGGTGCATGACTACTGCAAAGAATTACCACGTCAAATTCTTGTTTTTTGCTTCGAGCGCATGGCTAAAAAGTCTTGTTTTGGCAAATCGAGTTTCATATTAACGCAACTTCTATACAACTTGATTGATCCCCTCCGAATGCGCGATTTGGCAATGGCCTAACCGCTTATGGAATTACTGCAGCACTCGCTCAATCGTTTTACTGTGGTCCACGAGTTGACATAATCAAAATTTACCATTTTATTAAGGCTCGTTTGCGTAGTTTGAAAAACAGATCGAAAATTAGCGTAAGGTGCGTATAAGGAATAAGCGTACTTTGAGGTTTGTCAAATTGTCTAGTTTGTTCACTCTTGGTGGCTGATTCAAAGATCGTTCACAATTACTTGGTGTTATAGTTTACACCTACAAACTTAACCACTTGTTTTGCGTCGTTTGCGTTGCTATAGGAAATTTTAAAAATACTTCTTAGGCCCCGTCCACACTAGACCCGTCACGAATTCGGTGCTTTCCGAAAACGCTCTTCAAACCGCAGGAATTTGAAAACTCCGGATTTTTGTTTTAGTGTGGGCTGAAAATATTTTGATAACGGAACTTTTTGAAAACCATGACGTCACTATATCATGTGATTTCCCTGGCCAAAGCTTACTCGACACAAAGCGAAACTTGGGCTCAATTGTTTCGTTGAAATTTCTCCGGCGTAGTGTTTATGAAAAACATTTCATACATTTTCATATTTCTCTGGACTGGTGTGCATAGTAACTTTTGAAATAACATGTGCAGGGCGAAGCATGTGCAGTTTGTTACATTCTGTGTGCCAATAATTTTGCAGAAACTGCTTTCAGCTTTTAATAAATTAACACGGTGTCATCTGTACCAAAAAATGACCTCTGTATTTTGTGTTAATCCACAGAGAAGCCTTAAAAGAAGCTGTGAAAGAGAGAATGAGAACGGGCAACAGAGGAAAAGACGCAAACAGGTCAACCTTCCGCAAGTTAGACAAGCAACGAATCCAGACGCAGCCGCCACTCATCGGCCAGTTAAAAAAGGCGTTTACCAATCGCAGCGTCTATACCAGTCTACTCTGCTGTCTAAGTATTGCTGTAACTTCTGTTCACACCCGTTTGACAAAGACTTACCAGAGCCGACTTCAGTGGTCACTAAGCTTGATCAAATACTGCGCAATCAGAAAGTTATGATCTCTACAATGACTCAATTAATAGTCTGGATAAGAGCAATGAGAGCAACTAAAGAGAAAATGTAACGTGTAAAGGAAGGCGAGGGTTGGCTCAAACATCTACAACATTATTTTTATTCATTTATTTAATGCAGCTGAACCTTGTAAATGATAAGGATAATTTATATATATGGTAGGAAATGCTCTGTTGTTATGAATGAAAGCTGTTGTGGTAAAGCTGTTCATATTGCGTGACGTCTTTAGGTGTAACACATCACCCACAGTGGCTCTCGGTTGATACGGACATTAAATTTGGGTGTCCGTATTTAGCGAGCTAACACATTACATAATAAACAATCGCATTATATGAAGACTAACTCATATTAATATACTAAGCCATCTTAAATACCTTACTGTGACTTCGGTTCAAAGTGAGCAAATGACTGAAGACTCAAATACGATTTTCCACTCACCAAGAAGGACGGAAATTGGCTTGAAAACTGACTGGTTCAAGAATTTGAGGGTAAAATTCGCACAAATTTCTTGTAAACAGAACAAATAATCTGGAAGTTTCAGAAATCGAGACACCACTCTCGTTGAATTTACTGATGCAGCTTGTATTTACTTCCCAAAATCGCTTCACATATTAGTTCATGATAGTTCATGTTTTCTGAAGGAACCGAAGGTAACTTAGGAGATCGTTTCTTTGTCTACATCATTTGATCGACATTAAGTAGGTCTCATTAAGTGCGATCTGCACGAAAAAATTCCCACAAATTCGCGAGCGCGCAGCACAAATGCACTGTTCTTTATACTTTTGTATAACTGGCTTATAACAGCTACAATCATCTATCTTATTTTGTCGACATACTCCCTTCCCCTGTTGTAAAAATGAACATCTAACTAAAGAGTCGCTGAGCGTCCAAAAAATTTCAGATGTAAAAAAGCTATCAACATGGCGAACTTTTTGGAAGATATCAAAACAAGTTGTAGAAGTTAGATGTTCATACTGGTGAATTTCTCAACAATTATAAGCATCGCGCAAAGATGTGATTTGATGTAACTGGGCCCTGTCCAAACTACACCGGAGAAAAATGCAGCTTTATTTCTATGGTTGGGCCTACCGTCCACACTAAGCAGTCACGAAAACAAAACTTTTCAAACACGCCCTTCAAACCAGAAAAACCTCAAACGTTCGTGTGAACAGAAAACATTTTGAAAACGGAGCTTTTTGAAAACGATGACGTCACGATAATCACGTGATTTCCCTGACTGAATCAAATCCAAAATAACCGAAAAAATTTGATGCGTTTTCATTTTTTCAAACTGCTACAGCGTAGCGAGGACAGGACCTTTGTGTTTCTATTGTTTAAACTTGCGACTTTCTAAACAATAACAACTAATTAGTGTCTCGCACAAGGTAGGTGAGACTTTTTGTAATTAACATTCTGTTGCTTGAATTCACTTTTTTCAAAAAATAGTTAGCTTACAAGATAAATTTATCTGTCACAATGAAATATATTGCGATGTTTCTCTATAACACCAATAACAGATGCCTTGGACTACAAAACAGATTACCACGCATCTGTAAAAAATATGTTATGCGGACCTAAATATTTTGCTACGCAACACAAAATAGCCTGAAATGTCAGTCAACTCCCGCCCTCAGCCTAATCACAAAACAGTTAAGAACAAAGACATTGAAAGTGAAGAGTGATCATCGCAGTAAATTTTCCAGTTTAAGCAACTGGAAAGAAGAAGCCTG
>CM042748.1:35459397-35479516 GCA_022496165.2 Catalaphyllia jardinei | reverse complement strand
GAAATTTAAATTTAAAAGTGTCGTAACCTTCTTAAAAATAACGATTTACTTTCTGCTTTCACGACCTTTTAATTCAATATATAATTACGTTAACTATCCAATGAAAAGGCTGCATTTTCGATTCACGCTACCCTAAATGAAACCTATAAAAGGCATGTGTTGTAGTCACACTGCTAAAAAAAAACTTACTGCTTGCTAAGTTACATTGCCTTCGTTATGTCTGTCAGACGATTGCATAAACAAATGATGTAACAGTGAATTAACTCTGAATTGTAAATTTTAGAGCTTATTTAACCCATGAATAACCCACTGGGCGTTAGCCCTAGTAAAGGGAATCAGGGAACCACACGAGGTAAAGAAAAAATCTTTTGACCTCGGTGGGAATCGAACCCACGACCTCCGGAATAGATCTACCGTCACTCTGCCGACTGAGCTACGAGGTCGGACAGAGAAAGTCGGGGTCGATTTAGATGGTGAATCGCGGCGAAGAGAAAGTAAGGGTACATATGAATGTTGTGCCGCGTAGCACTATGAACACAAATGATGTTACAGAGAATTAACTCTGAAGTGTAAATTTTAGTGCTAATTTAACCCATGAATAACCCACTGGGCGTTAGCTGGCTGCTCGCTGCTCAGTCGGCGGAGTAACGGTAGATCTAATCCGGAGGTCGAGAGACAGTGCCAGCAGAAATATTAGCTTTAAGCGGTAAGTAGATTTGTCTTCCTTCTTAGGTATGACGAACACAGGACTATTTTCATCACACGAATGGCTAATACTCAAAACACGAATCTACAAAGCTTGCTGCATGAGCTTCAAGCTTAATCAATATTTACGTTATAACCTCTCTTGCCTGCCGACGAAGCGCCACAGTTTCTTTAGAAATTTATCATTTATGACATATTAAGTTACCCTACTATGACCTACATTCCTTTGTGCTAACAGTTTTCTATTATTCTTAGACGAAGAAGAAACACCGAATCAGAAAGATTTGCAATGGATGAAGAAAAACATGCCACCGGAGAAACTGTGCGGGGAGACCCAGTTTAAACACCCAAAGAAGACAGTTGATAGAAAACAAACGGTAAGAATTTTTACTTCGAATCGCATGTAGTTAGGACAGAAATGGTTAGTGAAAATGTATTTTCTGTTTTAGGCTGATTGTTCGGCCATTCGAAGACGAAAGCTTTTTTCATTACAACTACGATGTTAGCGCTATCAATTGTTCGTTGCATAGACGGACTCTAACAGACCAACTTGACTAACAAAAGACGGATCGAAACCGACCAGTGACTGATGACTAACTTTACATGAGTCTTCCAGCCAATACCATCATGGCTTAACTGACCAATCACTGTCAACGGACCAGACTTATAACATCACCGACTGACAAATACTATCCACTTGACTCTGAAGATGACTTCCGCTCAGGTTGTCGAAACGTCAGTCACCAACAACAGTTCTTTTCAGAACTATTCTCACCCGGACGATCACACAATACGAACAATCGTTCGTTGTTTAGAAAGGTGCCGGATTCGAAATTGCGTTACAGTTGTAAGTTTTGCCCATTCACACCAACTAAACTTGTTTAATTAACTAAATCAGGTTCAGGTTTCTCTAATTTGTCGATTAGGCTTTACAGTCATTTTGAGAAGACAAATTTTCAAACCACCATGCGAACATAATAATCAAACAGGTTTTTAACTTGTTACGTTTTGGGGTGTGCAAGGTATGAGCGCAACGAACCAAAGCCCCTCTTAACCTTGTTTCACATGCTGGTGTGAACGGGGTATTAGTAAACCGATTTAAAGTTTTGGTTAGGGATAACCTTAAACTACGACAAATTCTTGTTTTTCGCTTCGAGTGCATGGCTAAAAAGTCTTGATTGCGCAAATCGAGTTCTATATTAACGCAACTTCTATACAACTTGATTGACTCAATACGAATGCGCAATTTGACAATAAACCCAACCGTTTAGAGAATTACTTCAGTACTCGGCTAATCGTTAAATAAGGGGAAATGGCGTTAACACAATCAGCTTTCTTTCCCGTATAAAGAACTTTCTGACCGCGGGTGAAAGAAAAAATTCGACGGATGATACGAAAAAGCTCGATCTTGGTACAGAAATGCTTGCTACACAGGCTACTTGGCCAAGGCTTGCTCAGCAAAAATCGAAACTGGCATGAGATTGTTGCATTTTGAAAGTTCTCCGGAGAAGTGTGGACGAAAAACATTTACTTCGTTTTCAGAGCGAAAAGGCCTTTTTTTCAAATTTCTCTGTATGTACAAGGGACCTTATTGAAATAACATGTGCATGGCGATGAACATGCAGTTTGTTCCGTTCCGTCTGCAAATAATTGTACAGAACTGAAGTGTTTTCAGTGTCTAATTAAAATGAAAACAATGTCATCTGACAAAAAATGACCCTCTGTATTTTGTGTTAATCCATAGAGAAGCCATAAAGGAAGCTGTGAAAGAGAGAATGAGAACGGGCAACAAAAGAAGAGGAGCAAAAAAGTCAACCTTCCGCAAGTTCAACAAGCAACGATTCCAGACGCGGCCGCCACTCATCAGCCAGTTCAACAAGACGTTCAACAGTTGCAGCCTCTATACCAGTTTTCTAAGCTATCTGAGTGTTGCTGTAACTTCCGTTCACACCGGTTTGGCGACGATTTACCAGAGGCGACTTCAATAGTCACTAAGCTTGATCAAATACTGCGCAATCAGAAAGTTATGATCTCTAAAATGTCTCAATTAATAGTCTGGATAAGAGCAATGAGAGCAAGTAAAGAGAAAATGTAACGTGTAAAGGAAGGAGAGGGTTGGCTCAAACATCTAGAATTAATACGGACATTATAATGAAGGGCCCGAGGGAGGGTGGGGTGGGGGAGAGGGGTGACTTCCTTACAAAAAGGACGGAGATGCTTATCGGAAATTTTGAAGAGAACCCCCAAGGGGTAACAAGACCCTTTTTTGCGGGCGTATCTTCAAATTGTTTCACCCCTAAGAGGTACCAATTCTAAAATTATAACACATTGCCTTGTGACATTTTTTTGGTTCAAGACCATAAAAGGTACTGCAAAAGCTACTGCTGTTGAACTTTTGAGGATGAACACCCCAAGAGATACAAAAAAATACAACAAAATAAAATAAACGTGAATTTGCAGAGGCATTTCCACAAAGTTGCTCTTCATCCACTGATTCCAGATCGAATTAGAATTTAGAAGTGTTGTCCATGTCATTCATGTGTCCGTATTTAGTGAGATCACAGACTATAATTAAACTATATTTAATACCTTACTGTGACCTTGGTTGAAAGTGAGCAAATGACTGAAGATACAAACACGTCTCACACATAAAAGTTGTGTAAAGTTGTCTCTTCAATATAAATCATTCACAAAGTTTCAAATTGAATCATCAGTGATGGGGAAGATTGATACAGGTTTATTCAATATTGCATTGTTAAAGCTAACTCTTATAGTTACAACTGTACCTTCTTTTCCTTGATTCCTTTTTTCACTAGAAAAAACACTTGATCTCTCTCAAGCCTGTAAATACGATTCAACAAAGTTGAAAAAGTTATTTTTATTCACTGTAGAAGATTCCCCTGATTTTGCTGATTTTTCTTATAGTTCAGGGAAGGCTACTGTGCCAATTATGTTACACTGCATTCAGGACCTTGTTGATAAAAAGTTCAATGGTAAATGTAAAATTAATCTTTGACTCACCTGGAGTAATATAGTCTGCAGAAAGAAGGTTTCCCATCCCGTCCAGCTCTACCAGACTCTTGGTAGTAGCCTTCCATTGACTGTGGCAAGGTCCAGTGTACAACAAACCTGAGACACGACACAGAGGATTGAAATGTAACAGTTATATGTATCACTGTACAGTGCGCATAATTGAGACACCTAAGATGCCCAGTATAAAAACAATGACTGTAAGGCAGACAAATAAGATGATGGTCTGTTAAATGCATCAGGGAAAAGCAGATACCTAAATATATTATACTACAAAATTATCTGCCTAATAAGGCTAATAAGAGGTTTACCTGACAGAAGCTTTGTCAACTCCCATACCAAAACTAACTGTCGCCACAATAACTGCAACCTTTCCATCCATCCATTCCTGTTGGATCTCATCTCGCTTGGCTGGTTTAAGACCTGTCAAAAATTTAATTTATTGGTTATAAGTGGTGATGTTCATGCCAGTACTGCATAATGATGATATTCAAGGAATTGTTGTTGATGGAATGGAAATCAAAATTGAAGTTTTTGCAGATGATCTAACTGCTTTCCTGCGGAATGATAGATCTCTCAAATACTTTTTAGATGTCATTTTAAAGTTCGGAAATTGCGCAGGTCTTAGCATCAATTTAGCCAAAACAGAAATGTTGATCTTGGGAAATATGTGCGTTACTCCGGCCCAAGATCAAGGTTTTATCGATATTGAGATCAAGGAAGCGGTTAAAATATTAGGAGTCTATTTCTCTTATAACCGCCGTTTGAGGAATAAATTAAACTTTGAAGGAATAATAGACGCTATCAAAACAAAACTACAGCTTTGGAGGTGGAGGAACCTGACAATTATTGGAAGAATTCAGATTGTTAAAACCTTCGTGATCCCAATGCTAATGTATCGTGCTGGTTCAATTTGTATAGATAAGGAAGTTATAATTGAAGCCAATAGAATTATTTTTGATTTTATAGGTAAAGATAAAGTTAAACGTATATCCCTAATTAGTGATACAAAAGATGGGGGACTGAAAGCCCCGCACTTGGAATCTATAATCAAAACTCAAAGAATAATGTTTTGCAAGAGATTAGTGGAAAAGGAACCTTGTCACTGGAAAACTATTTTATTACACTATCTGAAACCAGTTGGGAATAAGTTCATTCTATGCTGTAATTTTGATGTTAAAAAGCTTCCAATTAATCTTCCAAAGTTCTACAGAGAATGTTTTGAGTGCTTTGCGCAATGCTCCGCATCCACATGTAATAGTGTTCCGGAGTTATCACACGAAGAAATACTCAACATTGTTATCTGGAACAACAAATTCATTTGCATCAATGGTAAATCTGTGTTCAATCAAAGCTTGGTTAGTAAAGGATTATTCAGAATAGGTGACTTGGTCACAGAAAATAATCAATTTATCTCTCAAGGCAATTTGCGTCAGTTGGACTTTTCCCCAAAAGACATCTTTGATCTGATGTCCTTAATGGATGCCATCCCTGCACCGTGGCGGAAATCCCTTAAAACAAATGGTTATGTAGACAAAATCTCGTTTGTCCTTCAGGACCACATTCAACTAGTCTTAGATAACCAGAACGTCTTGATAAGTGAGGTGACCTCTAAAAGGGTCTATTGGGAATTAATTTCTGGGCTTGTGGCTCAACCGACAGCTCAATTGAAGTATAATGAAACCTTTGATGATGTCTGTTTGGATTGGGAGGAAATTTATAGTTTGCCCTTCAAAGTTGCTTTGGACACAAAAACACGAGAATTCCAATATAAGATTCTGAATAGGTATTTAGTGACAAACACTTTTCTAAAGAAAATAGGTAAAACAGATTCGGCAGCCTGTTCTTTTTGTGGTGTGATGGAGGAGTCCCTCGAACATCTTCTTGTGACTTGCCACTTCACTGCAACGCTGTGGAAAGAACTTTTAGTCTGGTGTAACAGTAGAGATATCAACATTGAAACCCTATCTGCGGTAGATATATTATTTGGTGACTGGCAAAGAAATGATTGTTTCTTGTTATTTAATCACATTATTCTTATTGCAAAGCAGTACGTATATTATTGCAGGTCTAATAATTTAAAACCCCTTTTTAATGTTCTATTACTAAGAATCAAGTCAGTCTATCAATTAGAAGGCAAGATTGCTAAATGGAAAAATAAGTGGCAAGTTCACTTTTCGAAATGGAGTAAGTGCGGCTTCGAAGATAAATAAGTTATTGAAATGTGCGTGTAAAACTGATAATCAATAAATATTATTAAAATACAAAAAAAAATAATAATGTATTTTAATATTTTTATTTATTACTGACACAAATCTGCATAATCAGAACTTCAAGCTCACTCTCACTTTTTCAGGAAGTCGCCTTTTGGCGACCTGTAACTGTAAAATGGTCGAAATCACCCAACATTCACCAGAATTTTGGTCGCCAAACGTTTTTTCCACTCAGCATGGCGACCAAAATGGTCACAGCTTGGATCGCTGATAATATTGAAAAACATAACAAAAAAAAAGGTGGCAAGGAAACCTAAAGGTACCTTCATTTATGGTTGGCAACTAAGCAAGCTGGGTAACTAGGCCTCGTATTCATACTCAGTGAGCATCAACAGAAAGAAATTCTCAACAGTAGGCCAGGCTAACTAACATGAAGAGTGTGCATGCATTTTACAAAATAACAGGGTTTCAAGAGAGAACTGCTAACAGTTAATATCTTTTTAAAAAAAATCAATTCATTAAGTGTTGAATAGTTTAGCAATGCTGTACTTATTGAGGACACTGAAATAAGCAAACAAATATTGTAAATTAAACAGAAACTTGTTAATTAAAAATTCCCAACTGGTGGGAGCTGACCAGTTGGCTATTTACTAAGCACGGAGGGAGGAGTTGAGTCTGGGACCACCAAACACAAAATCTGCATGATGACCACTAGGCAGTGCTGCTTCCCCAGTAAATACATTACTTTTTTATTTAATAATAATTAGTACTTTTTACCAGCATGATAAGCCTTTGCCGTCAGTCCCTTCCTGTTCAGTCTTGATGCCAGTTCTTGACATGCATCTCGAGTCCGACAGTAAATAATACCACTACTCTAATGGTAAAAGAACAAGGAAATCAACTGCAACAGGACTTTTTACATTATTATTTCATTGAAATGTACACAACAATTTTCTTCGCCTATTGTTTTTGAAATAATTTAAGCATGGCAGCACATTTCAAAGTGATTTTTTGGGGGGTGGGGGGAGAGGATACGATGGTGAGAGGAATAGTGCTGAAAAAAAATCTCACTCAAGTATCTCACTGGGTCATACACATAAAATGGAGCTGCTGGTCTAGAGCTTGAAATGGGACCCACCTCTTCACAATAATCCTTCATTTATGATGTGACTTTGAAATCATGATCAAGGGCTAAACTGAAAAAGATTGGCTAGTTGAAGACATCACTAATAATGACTATCAATATTCATTACCTTCTCCCCCTGACTGCTGTCCTGTTCTGATAATGCTGAATCAGCAAAACTCTTAAGGTCTGAATATGGATCATCAAGGAGTTCTTTGAAACTTAAGCAAAAAATAAGTAAATAAAACTGAGAATTTGGTAAGGTTCGATTTATGATATCACTAAGAAAATTAATTCTTGTGATCATGGATAAGAGCAGACCAATTTATTAATAATTTTTAATTTACACTGTAGTGCAGATTAACAGGAACTCATCAGATTTGCTGTTTATTCAACCTTGTTATAAATGAAAATGTTTTTTACATCCAAAACAGCTTTAAATATATTTTTACTTACTTGAATAGTAACTATTAAATAATTAAGAGAAAGCAAAATTGCTGATTAGAAAATTAATCTTGTCACCAGATCTAAGACTCTTATGTCTCTGCTAGATTCTGCAGATGTAAGTTTTTCTTATGTTTAAATTTTAATTGAACACAGATCTTACAAATTAAAAATTAGTCAGCTCTACATACCAAACATCATAAAATAAATTTGGTCGATAACAAGTAGTCTTGAAAATTGCTGTAGGCTTGTGAAGTTGAAGAGATGTCAGAACATCTTCTTGGACATGAGGAGTAGCTGTTGCTGTGAGTGCCGCCCATGGAATATCACTAAACTGTTTTCTTAATGAACCAAGCTTCAGATAATCAGGTCTAAAATCATGTCCCCACTGTGACACACAATGAGCCTCATCCACAATAAAAAATGATAAAAGCTTTCTCTTGTACAGCGAGCTCAGCACTTTCTGAAATCCAGGTGTCGCTGCGAGTTCAGGAGTAATATACAAAAGCTTAATTGATGGCTTCAGCTTCTGAATTTCTGAATAGACTCGTTTTCTCTCAGAAGCTGACAGTTTTGAGTTTAATGTTTCAACTTTTATTGAGAGGGATTTTAACTGCAGTACTTGATCTTGAATCAGAGCAATCAGTGGAGAAAATACAACTGTTATTCCCTTTGCCAAGACTGCAGGCAATTGATAACAAAGAGATTTCCCTGATCCAGTTGGCATGGATACAAACACGTCCTGCTTTCCTGTTTGGAAAGATCATTTTGAAAGTCAATTAGCTGAAGTTCCCTACATGAATGAATCAATCTTAGTGAGCGAACTCTTGTGTACAATGAGAGATATGAGGCTATAGAGGTTGAGTTTTTATACACTGCCTAGAGTTTCCTATGTTCCTTTGAACACAAAGTGACAGGTCCTATTTGGGGTTTTTGGGATACAGGATATTAAGGTAAATAATTAATGGAATAAAAAATATCTTAGGGGAAAATTGGATATTTAGATCAGATAAAATGGAATAAATTATGGACTCCAAGTAGGAAAATCATTAATTTTTGGGGTTTACCTCAGTGTAAGAACCTGTGAACTTTTTCTTTGTTTTGTAGCTATTGTTAGGGTCTATTATGTTGACTTCTTTGCTTGCTTTCTTTTACGTCACTTGTGAGTTTCACAGGTTCTTACACCAAAGCAGAGCCAATTTTTGCATCTGAAATTAATTAAAGGACTCTCAAAGTAGAGCGCAGCTCGATTTTTTTCTCTCTCTCTATAGGGCCACTCCACTATCTCACCCTGCCCCAGTACCTACTAGTAAACCATCTACCGCCCGCCCCTCCCCCCAAGAAAATTTCTGCGACCCCAAATTACTCAAAGCTTATAAGTTAGTAGCTTCTAAAACTGAAATCTGTCTTGATCTATATAAGCTTATGTCAACTAAAACAGCAAAGCATGATACTAAAGCCCCTAAAATTAAGCTTAAAGTAGGTTTGAGCTAACTCAAGCTCTTTAAATTTTTCATAGTTTTGGCTTACCTTGATGAAGACATTCTATTGCTTCCCTCTGAAGTTTCGACTTAAAGTCTTTGTGCTTAAAGACACTCTTCAAAGAATCGTCTAAAACTTGTGTCGCCATTTTCTTAACTAAAAATTATCATAAAAGAATCAACTTCCAATCTACTGATTCCGCCATGTTTTGAAATGTTCGTTTCTCTTCGGTCTCCGAATAGCCTATGTTTGCGTTCGCAGTCTCCGAACTAATCACGAACATGATGAAACGATGGAATGAAGAAACTAAGACCCATGCTCTTGGATGATAAGTCGCGGACAAGATTACTGGTGCCTGGGTACGTATTTTTTACCATTCTGTTACGTACAATGTACAATGTGTTGTTGCGAAGGAAACAGCTGAAACAGCTGCGTAGGTCGCTATAAAGGGTATATGATGTAAGCATATTTTCACGGAAGCTAAACAATTGATGTGAGCAAATTTTCGTGGAGGCCACGTTGATTGTGCTGCGAAGATTGCAATTGAAACCATTTCATCTTTTAAACAAGTCTCTAGATGGATCCTACATCATTCGGAATCGTGAAAGGAGAGGTTCAGCGTCTTCCTCTCAAGGACGACAAAGTGAAAGCCATTGCTTACGCTCAGGGGCATTTCTACGCCGAGCAAGTTGGTGAATTGCTGAGAGAGTTCAGCTTCGACGATGGTCGCCTGAAAGGACTCCAAGCTTGTGTCGGGAAAATGCTACCAGCCACTTGTGTGGGAATTTTCCCCATCCTTAGAGCTTTCTCTTTCGACAATAACAAAGTTCAGGCGCTGGAGCTGGTCGCTGTACAAATCTCGGATCCTCTGAACTTCCAGGTGTTCAACGAAGTTATTACTAACTTGAAAGACCGTGGGCGAGTCAGCGTTATCATGCAAAGAAGGGCTACTATGGGACCTCCACAAATGCCTGCCCCTATGAATCCCACCTTGGCTGGCAATCCCTACCCATATGGTACACCCAAGGCCTCTATGGATCCTAATGACCCACTTTACAGAGCAGTTGACAATGCTGTGGGCAGTGCAATGTCTGCTGTTGACAGTGCTTGTGGTGCCCTGTTTGGCCGTCCTTCACGCCCTGGTGCCGTCATTGTCCAAAGGCCTGTCGCATACAAGACAACAAGTACTGCATATGTAGTGCCCCCAGGCTCTGGAGTGCAAGTCCTACATGTTCCACCAGGTGCGACAGTTCAAACTGTCACTCCTGCTGCCCCACCTGGTACTTACCCTGTTGGGCAAGCACCACCTCCCTACCAACCCTACCCAACCCAGCAGTGGAAATAAGCTTCCTTGAGATGCACTTTGCCCCTTGGCAACTGTTGCTTCATTCTCTAGTGATAGTTTAGACAAAAAGCAGTTAATTTTAATGGTTTAGATTTATTTTACTTGTATATCCCAATCAGGGCTGCCATTTTATACATGTAGTGATAACCTGAAACATCTGATGTTGTGGTTAGTATATTTGATAGGCCCTTAATGTTTGATGTGGAATTGCCTTTTGTTGACACAATTCAGCCACAAATTAACAAGTTTGTTACAGGTTTGGAGAACAAGGCTGCAGGTGACTAAAAACTTAACGACACCCCTGCCAATGGATAACTTTCTAACTCTCGTCATATTGAACTGGAACTTAAAACAGATCCTATACAGGGATCACTCTGTATCATAGGAATGATGATGGAATGATGGTTGCAGGGCCTTTGAAAATACAAGTGTGGGATATTTCCAGGAAACCATCAGAGGGCACCTGAAATCTGCCAAACTACAAGTTATTGAAATACCATGGGTGTAAACATATTGCAAATTCCCAACTGGTAGATAATTCAGGTGCTTACAGTATCTGGGAATTTTATCTGAGAGGTGTGGAAATGCTGTTGGAGGGATTTCCAGTTGAACTTAAAGATTACAAAACTAGTCTATAGAAAATTAAGCAGAACTATTATAATAATCCTGCAGTGTCCCATGCACTAAATAAATATAATAAAATCATGTAGAATACAAAGCTTCATAAGGTACATGACAGAAGACCTTCCAACCCCCATTACATGCAAATCTGGAGGTTTTGAAAAAAAAACCACAAAAACCTGGAGATTAGGACCATCAAATAAAAACAGCAAAGACAGATTATTTGTTTCAGATTATTCTTTACCTCATTAGTGCTCTTTGTTGTACTCTTAGGGCTGGCACTTAAGCTCAGTATCCAGCCGTGGGTGTCTCGGTGCACCCGTGATCCTCTGGTGGTGAGGAGGATCGCGGGTGCACCAAGACACCCACAACTGGAGACTGAGCCTAGCATTGCTGCCAGTTCCCTCACAAATTAGTTTTCATGAATTCGGCTGTTATGAGCACAGGTTTCCCCATATTCTTTCATACCTCCCAAAATTGTTTGGCAATTTTTTCTGATTCACCGTGAGATTAAGGGACAAAACCATGAGACAGTGAGTTGGCATCCCAAACTGCGAGTCTCACTGTCAAAATGTGAGGGTTAGAAGGTCTGTGACAGAGGTGTTGTTTCTTTAGAAGATAAAAATAATATTTGGATTACAGTATTCAACCTAAGGTGGTTTGCATGGAGCATTCTTAATAACACTGCAGAACATTATTTTATCAGTGGTTTGTTTTTGAGATAAAGCACTTTGTAATTTACAGCCCATTCAACATCTTGCAAATGCCACAGATGCAATTACAACTTTCACATTGTACTTTCACCTTTACTTACTGATCAAAATAAATGCAAAAGACATAGATAAAGAACTAGCCTTACTGTAGATTTGATAGTGTTTTCTTCTTGCACCCACACAGTTTACATAGAGTAACAGAGGAATGTAATGTGTGAAATAGATAATATATAGTTTAAGCGCTGTAATTTCCTAAATGGAACGCTCTGGATAAAGTTGTTCTGTAAAGTTCAGAAGGATTTAAACTTGGGCGAATGTATTTTTACTCATCATCCACAATCTTGTTGTTTGGATGTAACTGTATTGATGTAACTGTTATGGACGAAGTAAACAATTTTATTATGATATATGTGTAACCCTAAATATAGGAATAAAGAGCAGTACAGTTCAACAGATTTTTCTAATATTTCTGCTGTCAGTTTTTGTGCCCTGAGTTTGAATACAAGGGTCATCATTGTTATACTCTGCAATCCCAGCAATGCGTGAACACAGCTTATTTTAGCAACTCTTATTTTAGAAGAATCATTTGCATTAAAATCTGTGTAACAGCAAAACTGCGGAAAAGGACAAGGAAAAACAGACTTTATGAAGCAAATTAAATGAAACTTACGTAAATTTTCTCTAAACAGATATGCAAAATTCTACAGAATAACTGAGCTTGTTGCATTATCAAGCTTGATGCTTTCAACTTACAACTTAAAGTAGTAGCTGTTGATTCAGAGGCACTGATATCATACCAGTGTGCCAGAGATACATCTAGTTTCAAGACAATAACTACAGGGATTTCTTTGCAGAGTGAACAAAATACAGTTTAATTTACATACAGTCTCTGCACCTCTGTAACCACTGCATGTATACTAGGAAATAGTAAAAAAAATTATGTTGTAATACACAGTGTTGACAACTTATTTGAAAAGCATGACGCATGCATCACACAAAAAGTAATCCTAAAAAGTAAAATAGGACAGCAAATCCACCTGTTCATAATACAGCTTTATTTCTTATGATAATTTACTTTCCAGTACAGCACATCAAGATTCCACATGTCGTACAAAAAAATAACAAATTAATTGACATTATAAGTTCACCCTATCATCAGAGCTTTTAATATTTCCAAAAGGCAGGAGAAAAGAGAAATCTATTGACAATCAGGCAAGTAAAAAATTAGGCTTTACTCACAGGTAAAGGCACTACAATTGCTCAAACCTATTTCAGTTTATGTAGGGACCAATCTTTCAAACATGTTTTCAAAGTTCATAAATAAGTAATGGCATTAAACGTACTCCTTTATTTTAAATTTCACAAGGTATTTGTCTGCTGTTTTCTTTCTTCTCAACTATTTCAGGGAGCCAAACAACATCTCTCGTCATTTAAAGAAAATAGTCATATGTTTTGTCTTGGTACAGTGTAAATGCAAACTCCACCCTTTCAAAAGAACGATATTGACAAGATTTCAGGGCTCACTGTTCCGTAGCTGGCAAAGTAAATCACTCTCAACCTTATTGGATCAGCCACATCATAAAAGGATTCAATGACATTATGTCACACCTGAGCTGGTAACTACAAATTGGAATAAAGTATATTTGTTAAAGGTATTACAATCATGCACTAATCTGTTCTTTATGTCCTCAGATTCTGGTGAAGTTCAGGTTTGATGTCATACACAAGACTTAAAAGCCTTTCTATGACCTTGTCCTGATTTTTCTTCACACTCTCACTGATTTGGTCCAGTCTTACGCTTGTTTGTTCTTCAATTTTAGCCTGGAAATCATCTTTAGAGCCCATGTGCTAAAAAACAAAATGTTGTACATAATTAGTCAGTACCTTTTGCTGACTGGAGAAGACTGTACAAGGATCTAAGTGAGGCACACCATCAGAGTTCAACCCAGTTCCCTTAGTACAAAGTAACCCTTGAATTATAAATGCTAAGCCCCCCCCCCTCCCTCCCCCTCCACTCCTCACCCGCCCCTGTTCTTAAATGTGATGCCATTCCCTAACCAGATACTCCCCAGCAATAATTTTGACAGTGCTTGCCATCTGGGCTAGCAAACATAGGAAAACCATCCAAAAATGCACAATTAAAACCACCTCAAAGAAATTTAGACTCACCTAAATATGTGGGCAAGAGCTAATTTGAACCTCTACTACCATTATGTGTCAGACCTATTTTGCAGAGAAACCCAGAGCTAATGACTAAAGAGGTAGTGCTTTGACAAAATATCTACTTACTTCTCTTTGATAATCCATAAATTGTTTCTCTCGTTCTTCCCGGTAACTCTTAATTTCAGCCTGGGCTTCCTCTTTTGCTCTTTTGAGCTTCTGTGTTTTACCTGTAATGTAATACAGGAGTAACTGTCACTATTTTGTCATTCTAGACAAGAGGAAGGAGCAGTTGTAGCCAGTTGTTAACAAATTTCCTTTTCTACGGAAGGAATACATATGAAATATCCCTTGATGCGATTCTTCATTCAGGGCTGCATTTTAAACCCAACCTTGACCAAATACCGACTAAAAAGTACTCATGACTCCTCCAGTTACATGTCGCTCTAATCCTAAAATATTAACCATGAAAGTAACCTAAAACGTACATGAAGCCATTAAACTTTAAACTCCTTTCAGTCTGTAATCTGCATTTTACAATGTACAGCGTTCCAAGCCCACTTTGTAAAATGGTTGCCATAAAAAAAGTCAGTCGCCCAAAAAAAAACCTAGCTGGCTTTAGCAAATAGGATTTGCTTAGGGTTGGTATTAGGGTAAAAACTTATTTATCGGTTTAAAGTTAGTCCATAGTCCACACTCTTCATTATACACTGGATGGTCAATTAAATGGCTATAACAACTTGACACTACAAAAAGGAAGTTAAAAGGCCCGTTGAGTGTTTATCTAAAGTGACAACAAACATTATTTTTTCCTTGATGGCAATGCTAGTCCATTGGAACAAACTTCTCTGTATTTTCAAAACTTGCCAGTAAATGTTGACTAGTAAGCTGCCAACCATGGTGCATTTTGCAAGATTTCCAGACTGAAGATATGCCACTTGAGGCTTTTTAAATTCCACAATATGCACCTGGCAAGGGGCCAAAGTGACATGCTGAAGAATACTATTTTAAAAATGCCAACCCAATGTGGGTGGGGCACACATGTCCAATACACCTGCACTGATTCGGTCTGCATTTTTGATTTACGGTCTGTATGGACTGTAAAAGCAGTTACAAACCCTGAATACCTTCCATAAGGTGCACACGTTTCGTTCAGTTTGCCAGGCTTGCGTCTAACTAAAGACAGGCAACCCTGAGCATTAACAGTCCATACGTTTCGTTCAGTTTGCCAGGCTTGCATCTAATTAAGGACAGGGCACCTTGAGTGTTAACGGTCCGTAAGTTTCGTTCAGTTCGCCATACAGAATGGTAACTTGACATTAAAGAGTGTGCGGTAGCCGAAAGGAAAAGAAGATATACATATGTGCGCCTCGTTCTAAAAGTATGCTACAGCAGGAACCCCACTAAGGCCTGTCCTTGTTCAGTTCGCCAGGCTTGCATCATTGAGGACAAGGCACCCTGAGCACTAACGGCCTGTACGTTTCGTTCACTGCGCCATAGAGTTCTAAAGTGATGACATCACAAAAATAAAATTTTTGAAATTATGGGATATGAGGCCATATTCTTATAGAGCATGCTAAAAGACGTCCTCGTCCAAAAAATTAGCTCGGAATTGCAATTCCCAGTAGAGATATAAGGGATCAAAGTTTGATGGCATTCCATACAAACCCTTCAAAATTTGTTTCTGTTCCTTCAGTTTAGAACTGACTCAAAATTAGAGAGATTTATATGGGGCAGTATCAAATTTCAATCCTTCATATTTCAGCTGGGAATTACAATTAAGAGTTTTGGCAAGGAACCTTTTTTAAGGATACTCCATTCGAAAATGGCGCCCAATCTCATAATTTCACAGATTTAATTTTTTGTGACGTCACACTTTAGAACTCTATACAGAACAGTAACAAGGCATTAAAGAGTGTGCGGTAGCCGAAAGGAAAAGAAGATATATATATGTATGCCTCATTCTAAAATGCTACAAGCGGGAACCCCACTAAGGCCCATCCTTATTTTCAGTTTGGCGAGTCTGTATGGTTTGTTCCGTTTGTCATGTACACTGATACAATGTACTTTACCAGCAAAGCTGAAACATAATCTAAGTGTCCCAAATAAAATGCAATACATGGACTGTAAACTCTTCCTTGCAGACTGTTCAGAGCTTTACGGCCTTATGAACCGTAAAGACTTTGGATCCCTCTAGAACTCTACCTGCAAAGCCGAAAAATATTCTAGATGTCGCTAACGACATGCAACTTACGGACCGTAATCTCTTCCTTATGGACCGTTAAGAGCTTTACAGACTCTACGGACTGTGAAGACATTGGACCCCTCCAGAACTTAACGAGCAAAGCTGGCAAATATTCTAAGTGTCCATATGACATGCAATTTACGGACCGTAAACTCTTCACTACGGACTGTACGAACTGTACTGACCGTAAGCTAAATTCACGGACCGTTACAGTGCGGGCATACTGAACAACATTCGGGTGGAGAAATTTGGACTTAAATGGATCATGTAAGATACCCGTTATCAGCCAGGATTTGGGGAATAAAGTTAAGGAGACATAGTTACAATGTATCACACCAATTTGCCTTGCATAGTCAAGCGTTTATATGAAAGCACCAGCAAATATAAATGAACTCACGTTTTACGTAAACGCCAAAAACGGCATAAAAATTTAAGGGCCGCGCAGATCTCCGTAACCTACAAGTACACTGAATGCACCCTGGGCTGCCAAGCCTACAAAATGGATTTTCATTTTGCTACCAATTTAAACGTTCTTAAAAATTTAATCACTTTCTTACAAACAGTCTGTCTAGCTTTAAAGTTAATCTTGACAAACTGAAGACTACTAGATCAGCTTCATAGATACAAATTCAACCGCAATAAGCTAAGTTAAAAACCAGTCGGAAGTGTCTTCGATCATATAATGCGCCACATCAAAGAGACGGCAAACTTTGCATTTCAAGTGTCAACTCGCCTTAGGTTACACACGAAAAAGAGTAAAAATATGAGGTAATATTTTCTTACGCTTTCTAGCTTCAGAAACCATGGTTTCAGCTTTCTTCTCGGCCTGTAACAGTTGCTGAATACCTTGCGACTGCGACGCCATCTTGAAATATTTAACAGTGATGTCATGTGACTCCTGAAATACACTTAACGAGGGACGGGTGGGTACTGGTACACGAGGTACCTCAGAGGTCACAATCATATGCACGAATCGGGGAGGACGTTAGTTCGAGATGTTTTCGTCAAATTCCTGTCCCACTTTTTGTTTCGTTTCCTCAGAAACGAAACGGTATTGTTTTCAGTTCAGGGGTGAACTATTTACATAGTGGGGGTAGTATCCAATCAGAGTTAAGTTCGTAGTTGTTAATGTAAACAGGGCGGCAAAATTAATTTCCGCCAAAATTCTGTGCATCGAATTGTTGCCTTGTACGAATTGGGGAAATGTCGATTGAAACTCTCGTTATCAGCATATTACACAAGAAAACTACAAACTATACTTCTAATCGGATAGTGATAGTGAAAAGAAAATATATTTTCGAGGTAGAGACACACCACGCGATTTGTCCACCAATGCGATATTTTAAGCTGATTGAAACAGTTAGTTTTGTTTAGTTCAACAAAAAAATGGTACTGTTTTTCGTTTCAGAGTGATTTATTGACATAGTGAGTATGAAACTTACCAATGTTATTGTAACGCTTGTAATTCACAAGGTAAACATGTGCAGCAAAAATATCCTGTCAAAACTAAATTTAATTTCGTGTCACGGAAACAAAAGGAACTTAAAATGTCATTAAGGCAGAAATAACTGGAGACTTAAATGGTTCAAATCAGAACGATACGATTCTAGAGAAACGAAGACATCTGTTTCCTTGCTTGATTCAACTACGGTGACATAATTTTGGTCAAATCATATTTGTCAGGAATAACAATCCCGCCGATTTTCTGTGGTTGCTTACGGGAAAGAACACGTACTTGGAACGCTTGGACGATACTACAGACAGATACGATATACTGTGGAAGGTAACTAATTCATCAAATTGTATTTGAATTGACCTTGCTAAATTGCAAAAGAGGTACAATATGGCTTTCTTATAGGGTGTCGACATTTTCTAGATTTAATTGAATTTGTCAAATTTTCCGCTACAATTTTGTGGAGCGCTTCCCATTTTAAGCTTTTAGAAATAACAAACTTTTGTTTTGACGTACCGTGGCTGAGCTGGTTTAAGATGAAGGTGGACTGTGTGAATAATATATTGCATCAACGACAACAAAACGAAGAGTGCCGTAGCCGGCATTCGAATCAAGCACCACTGCCTGACACAGAAATGGAAAATTATGCTTAGCATTATTTCGCCTCGCACGCACAATTAAAATAATACTTTGAATTTATGAGAAATTTGGCGGGGCCGTGCGAACCCGCTTCCCGAAGCATTTATAAGACCAAAATCTGCGATTTTTCAACCCTGTTTATGACCTGACCCTTAAATTTATGCCCTATCCGCGGCAAACCTGCCTTAGTTCCCTATATCATAATGTTTGAGCTTCCTGGAACTCCTGCCTTATCAACTATTATCTGATTGCTGATGTTATCGATAATGCTGAAAAACTAGCTTCTTTTAAAAACACTGAACGTAACAAATAACAATTCAAGACTAAAGTGCAAAACCATGCCCAGTTTGAGACCAAAATGACCAAAATGGATACTCTATTTCTGACCAAAATGTCTTCAAAGAACCATACCCTCTTAGGCTTAACACACCTATACCCATATAAGGGATTACCCCTCTCTGTAAGTATCACAAATAAACTGAAATACATTTCGAAGTGTGTTAAGGTGGTATGGTACCCTATATATGAACCAAAAAGTTTGTTTGAATTTGGTGAAAAAAGATCAATTGTGTGCTATTGCACTCATGAACAGAAAATGGATTTTGAAGGTTTCACTCAAAATGGTTGCTATGGCAACCAGCCACAACCTTTTGAAGTAGGGGTTTATAGGGTTAGCGCCAGCACTTCCTGCTCTTTCACAAAACAAGATTTGGCTGTCAATAAAACATATTATGTATGTTTCTGTTTTGTTCTGTGCAATGAAGCTAAGTTTCGGCAGTTAATTCTTCTTTTCAGTGCTTTTTACAGGCTTTTTTTTGAAATAACCTCATTTTATACCACACCCATTAGACAAATCATTTCCTGTCACGTGACAGAAGTTTAAGTATTACAATTTTATTGGTTTATTGCATTACAACACTATCAGTCTTTGTTTACCTAAAGTTGCAGGAATTTTACTTAAATAGCTTACAAAATAGAAATGTTGGCGTAAAGTCAGTCTGTACAAAAATAGACATTTGAGGAAAATGCACTTAAAGTTTTTTTTACAAGAAGTATTAAGCATTTAACAAGCCACAAATAACGGGGCGGGTGTAGTTTGGGTCTTGTGGGAGGGGGGGGGAGTGCACTGTTTGTTCTATTTATTTAAAAAGTTACCACAGTTTTAGGAAATATTCGTTTTCATAAGGGAAATGAATGAGCCTGTGATGGCGAATCGAGGAAAAACCTTTAACAACTAATTATGTCAATAGAGTCATGCATGTCTCCAAAGCTTTTCTCCAAAGTTTCGTTTATATACGTTCAAACTAATCAGTATTTTTGGCCACGTTCTTATGGTAAACATCCGTTGCTATGGTCGTTGCTAGATAAAAAAAAAACTTATACCACTGTGCACTTTCCTTAAATTTGGCAGTCATCAAGACGAAAATTGGCAAGATCACTTGAAAATCAAAGTGAAGAATGATCATCGCAGTAAATTTTCCAACTTAAGCAATTGGAAAGAAGAAGCCTGAAAAAAATCAAGGCTTCAACGGGATTCGAACCCTTGACCTCCGCGATACCGGTGCGATGCTCTACCAACTGAGCTATGAAGCCACGCATTGGGAGCAAGGTCAATTTATTGAGTTCATTCTCCCGTGAGGAGTGAAATGATGTGAAGTATATATGAAATAATTCATATATTTGAACTGCGGTTGTAGATTAAAGTGAAGATTGATCATCGCAGTAAATTTTCCAACTTAAGCAACTGGAAAGAAGAAGCCTGAAAAAATCAAGGCTTCAACGGGATTCGAACCCGTGACCTCCGCGAATACCAGTGAGATTTTGAATCATTTAAGTCTCCAGTTATTTCTGCCTTAATGACATTTTAAGTTCCTTTTGTTTCCGTGACAATTGCTTAAGTTGGAAAATTTACTGCGATGATCACTCTTCACTTTCATCTACAACCG
>CM042748.1:35433571-35452113 GCA_022496165.2 Catalaphyllia jardinei | reverse complement strand
TATTGGTAATTTCGAGGGCTTATCGGGCAGGAAGGGCAGGAAGGGCACATTTTAGCGTTGTTGTTCTTTTCAGGGCGCGTGGCTAAAGAGAGATCAAGTCATGATTAAATTCAACCAATGATTTATTTACAAACTATAATTACATTCTTCAGAACTTTTTAAGTCTTCAATATAGGTACCATTAATACGAGTGAAAAACTATATAATACAATAGTTATTTTCAATTTACAAAAAGCGAGAAAACTATTTACACAATCTTTAAATGTCTAACGGGAGCGTTCTAAAAACAAACTTGTAAAACACTGTGTTTCGGGTAAAAATATGAACAAGTACTTCGCAACAAAACTGTTTATGACATGAAATTTATCGTTAATTTAATGCGCAACGACAGCCAGAAACGCCAAAACGCCAAAACGCCAGAAACGCCAACTTTTCTCTAGGCGTGCGCTTGAGATCTAGACCTACTGTGTTTTGCTCCCAACACAAATATGTTTCAAACCTATCTAGTGTGTTGTTCGATTTCTTTGTTAAGGGGATTTCAGTCTTATTGTTCATAGCATCCTAATTTTCTGATTTACTTTGTGTTAACACTTGGTAGTTATCTTAATTTCAAATCTGTGTGTATTATTTTTTTGTATTCGCTAACTTCTGTCGCTAATAAAAGTATTATTCAAGAAACGTGTTGTTCGATAATATTTATTGGTCGCGTGTTGAGCGGTCCGAACTTCTATTGTTGTAATTTCAAGAGTAGAGCTGTCCCATGGGTTTCTCCGTTCGAGTTTGTATGCAAATCTAGGGCTGAAAGTAGAGTTCAGTGCGTGACTAACGGAGCGGAAAACAAGAGCAGTTAGCTAAGAATTAATTCTCTCTCTTCTTAGCAAAGCTGAGAGATCAGATAATAGCATGATAGATTCTACCTAAACTAATCGCGGTTAAAAGAGCCCGGTTTCGAAAATCGGAGAGCGTTTGCAAAGAAAGCTAGGGAACCTTAGAAATTATTACGCGTTCAAAAATTTGCGCTTGTCAACTTTTCCGAATCACGGACAGTTAAACAAGCGTTGAAAGCAGTTTGAAATTCGCGAACGTCGGTAACGAAAGCCATGTTAATGAACAGTGAACACAAACTGGCTTAAAATCAAATCGTGTACACACTTAATTGTTTTAAAAATAAAATTTATTTTGAATTTCGTTAATTACGTAATCAAGGTCCATTCCTTTTTCTCCTTTTCTGATAATGTTCTCAGGACACTGCACTTCTGTACGGTGAACGTTCATAACTTCTTCAGCGTTGTCATCTTTGTGGATTTCCACTCTACTGAAATCGTTCGTTTTAAGACCACAAGGACCATTATAGAGAGCATACAATACGCGTTCTTTCATAACTTCATCATAGTTTTCGAGTTCCAAAGAAGTGAGATATAAACTAGTCCAAGGCAACTTCGGCAACTCCGTCAGAGAACTTTCCCATGTCTGACCAAGTTTCAACCCCAGAGTGCTGCAAACGCTTTCCACAGTTTCCATCACCACAGCGAGATCTATTTGCTCACGGGCTACATCATGATAAAAGAACCACGTGTCTTCAGTATCAAACATCAGGCAAGAGTGCTGTCTTTGACTGGGATGTTGAATAGTGCAGCCATGGCAGCGATTTACTTTTTTCCTCTTGAACGAACTTGGTCAAAAAACGCAGCATAGGTATGGCGGCTACCGTTTCTTGCGTTGGCTCTGCTCAACTTCGTCCACAGTTAACATAGGTTTAGATGAGGATTCGATTTGCATGTTTGGAAGCTATCCGCTCAAAAATATTATTTACTGGCGTTTGGGACAAGAATAAAATGCTAAACGGAGAACGCGCTTTTATTTTGAACAGATAATAGATTTCTCATGAGCCAGTTAGGGTTAATTATTAACGGGCAAGACCGGGCAAGTTTACTGTTTACATTGTACTAGATTGACAATTATGAGTATGGAGGAATTAACCCATTTTTACCTAGCTAGCTAGACACTTTATTACTATGGAGGAACCCAAAAGTTATAACAATAGGTCATCTCGTGGACTCGACCGTTATGCATATTAATGATTTACCTAGGCACTTCATTAGTATGGAGGAAGACACCTCATTAGTATGGAGGAAGGCACTTCATTAGTATGGAGGAAGGCGCCTCATTAGTATGAAGGTAGGTAGCGGAGGTCAGCGGAAGGCAGTAACGGGGCTTAATTACAATGAACATCTACTACTTATTTCCCAGTTGGGAGCATGATGTCGAGGTCGAGGGAAAGCTGGTTGTAGCTAGGGATCCTTGTAAGGTTGGATGGACAACCTGGGATGGGAAACCCAAACAGGAGGGAGGGGATGGATAAGGATTGGGAAGAGAGAGATTGGCTTATCACTATAGTGCGGATTTACTAAAAAATATTTAAGGTGTTGTATGGCGTTTATGGCTCGTTCATTTCCACCGGTGCGGAGGAGGGAGGAGTTGGGCATCCATATCTCGTTTATGACAATAGATCGTTTTCACGTGACACCATCACTTTCTAAAATCTAAAACTAAAGATTCAACAAAGTTTTTATCCTCATCAGGTATAAGAGGCGGCATATAGCAGTAATCAAAGATTATGACAGTGCGTTCGACGCCGTATAAACTTTTGTACAGATACCTTAAATTATTTCCCTAGGTGACTTTCAACCTCTAAAAACCAACCTTTTTCATTAACAACCGGAGTTTAAGACAAAGATATTTCAGTGACAAATTCCATGCTATTCTCATTGAACAGATCTCGGTACAAACTACGCTGCGCGTCGGCGCCAGGCTCCGACTCATAAGTTTAATAGGACTAAAATATTTACATCAGCCTTCAGATTTTAAAAGTATATTTTTTACGAACATTATTTTTTCTAAGCAGGAAGCTCAAATATAAGCACACATATGCAATTTGCAATCGCGTGCTCGTTCATCGTAAACAAACTCCGTGTGACTGATTCGAGTATTTCCGCTGGTCTGATACAAAGTATACAGTATTTACGTTTCCTTTCCCTGGCTCAGGTTCACTCTTACGTGTCTTATAAAATAAACAAGTTGCTCGTGAGCCCGAACGAACGTTTAAATAACATCATACTATTGAATATAATACTGCTCAGCCTCAAAATTCTACGGCCAAAGTATACAACGCTACCTCTGTGAACGAGAGCGCATGGAAAGAAAGTCGAAAGTCTACATGGCCTGTTCACGTGCTCACATGTTCGTCACATGTATTATCACATGTCTCAGAACTTTACGGTACCAGTTTACTGGCCGTGACCATAGTTTAAAATAACTATGTCGTGACATTCCCCTGCAAAAATTAAGCGGTGTGGCCATTTTCGTGCCCTTACAGGAATTTGGGTTTTCCAGACAATAACCTTACACAGGACAACAAACTCTGCAGAGTCACAGGCAAAAATTAGGATTGCGAAGACGAAGTCAAACGCAACAATTTTACAGCTCAATAGCGTGCTTCGTTTGGAAACCAGAGCATTTTGAATTTCCGAGTTATGGAGGTGCGTGACACAAGGCTACGATCGAATTTGCTAAAAAATATATACTTATCTTATGATTTTGACCCCTTTTAGAAGTTAGAGCATTAAGAAAATACTTGTTTTTTCAGTACTGATAATCAGTCGCCTAGAAAGCCAAAGTAAGTTCCATATGTTTACACTATTTTCCGGCCGCCATATTGGTGTACCACGGAGGTACATACACCAATATGCAAAGTCATTTGCATATAAATATTCTGGCGTGATCAAAGCCATTAATGACATTCTTCGCGAGAAGGGCGTTTCCCTTGAGACTAGCAAGCCTCCTCATTGGTGGCCGTGGGTTGTATAAAAGGAAAAGGCCGCTCTGGCATAATTAGTTAGTGAGAAAGAAATCGAAATCAGTCGACTCGGAACCCACCCATCCACCCACCCCTTATTAGTCGGGTTGATTTCTTGTGAACAACAACCATGTTCCTCTTAGCACTTCGTACAGGAACGTGCTCCGGTCGGAGTTGCGTATCCATATCTCATTAATGACAATAACACAGACAGAATAATATACTGTTAAGAAAAGAAAATCCGCCTTTTGAAGTGCAATGTTTTCATTAGAATCTACAAAGTTGGCTTGGAGCCAGAGTGACCTTGTGTTGGGGTAACTCTGGAAGGCGAACCAAATAAATTTCTCCGTGTACACACTTAAACACTGTTAAAATATCTTTGATTTGCTTACCAGAAAAAGCCGGGACATCAGATAAGAGGATGTTTAACGATGGTCGATCGAGCATTTGTTTTTTGATACCATGTGTGGCTGATGCCAAGTGTGGCATCAAGTGAATCACAATGGTACTATAGATTTATAGAGGAGTAGACGTGGAAAGTATGCGTCTCTTTATAATTATGTATGTGTGTGCCAAACAAGCCAATTTCGCTTAACAAGAAGCCTTACTTCCCTGTTATATCTGGCATATCTCATTGTCGCCCATCTCAGTGGTTGGTAAACTTCGTTCTGCTCCTGAATGAATCAGAATTCTCCTTTTCACCAAGGACTGGTTTGCGATACAATAAAGACAACTTTAATCAGCTTTTGTCGTGTGTGTTTATTCACGCAGTAATTCAGTTCTTTCCTATTCTGTACTGACGTTTTTTGGAGTCTAAATAAAGTGGTTGCATGTATTACAAGTACTATTTGAAGGAGACTCTATTTAACAGGAAAGATTAACCTTAATGTCGACCTTCTATATCTTTTCGTGATAATGACGTTAGTTTCGAATCATTGTTGTTTATCATCAATCCACACTAATTGCTCGGTAAAGAGGTTAAAATCTTTAGTGTTATTCTCAATTAGCGAATTCCAACTCTTCATCAGAAATAACAACCTTTTTGCATGGTACCTCCCGTTTGACAAGTTTCTTGCCTGATATGCGCCTTCGGATTGACCTCTCAATCCCCATTTGGCTGAAGAGGAAAACATAGCAAGATTGTAATTACCAAAGCAACAAAGGACCTTAATCTAGCAAAGTTCTTAAGGAAGAAGTTCTGATAGCGATTAAGTTCCATAGGGAAACTGAGCACCCTTTCATCACTAGCACTCTGGAATGCATTTGGGTGCCAAGGAAACAGGAGGAATCAGTCATACTCGCGTGCGAATTGATGAAGAATGTTGTCTTTCCAGTCTTTCACGTTTATTAATGTTGTAAGATCAATGTATGAAATCAAGAGATGAAATGCATTGAGGTATTAAAAAGAAGAGAAGAATTGCAAACGGAAGCAATGCAAATCTCCTCAAATCCTCGCTCCGTGGTCAAACGACTTACCAGTCAACAGTCACAAGGGTTGTGAACAGGAAAACAGCCAGAGTAGCGACAAATACAGCGGACTTGTTCATCTTTCAGTTTTGATAATCACCTGTAATCAAATTGATTGGATGAATTGAATGTTTGCACCACATAGATAACTCAAGACTATTTGCGATACGTCTATTTCGTCATGAAAGAAATAGAAGTTGAAAACTTTGTTTTACTTCTAAAATTTTACGATTTCAAATTGACTCGTTTGTCTTTCGAGGTGGGTCAGAAATTTGAAGCCTTTCCGTGTGAGAAATCGTTCGCAGAACCGTCTGACAGACAGCAGATATATGACAAAATCTTACTAACCTCGTCATCTCGGTTCGTACTGTAAGTTACAGGTCCGCTCCCCCCCCCCCCCTCGATTTATGGCCCGCCCTTCGATTTATAAAACTTAGGGATAAAACTCGGTGCTAACTTACAGTACAGCCTTCGAACTCAGTTAGTAAGAGGTATATATATACACACGTACACAGTCCGTGACCTGGATATTTTAGTTCACTGTCTCGGGCTAAATGGACGTTGTTCACCCTCGACCAAGTGGATATTGCTTTAATAAAACAGAAATGAAATCACCAGCACGAACTTTGCGAGTTTCGTCAGTGTTTCAGATTCTAAAATGTTGGACATACAAGACAATACCACTCCAGAGAACACACTCACCGAGAGGGTCTCAGGTTCTCGAAAAAACAGGAACGATAAAAATATTGCAAATGACATACTGTCCGTTAATAAAACCAGCGCTGAAACCATTTAAGCGCGGGGCTGCTATTTCAAACGCATGCCTTCGTCGAAACTTTCCGTGAGTTGTTATTTGAGAAATTTCGTATTCCAGGTAAAATTAGCCTTCGATGGTGTACTCCTATCCAGAAGGCACAACATCTATTAATCACGCTTTGTTTCTAGCTAAGGTCTTGTGGGTCAGTCTGCTTTAGCTCTTGTCTAACTGAATTAGACACAAGGTCATTCATTCTTGTGTAGGGACTAACGTCTGAGCAACAAGAGGTACCGAGACTCTAGACCCGAACTTTAGTCCTCTTCCACTTCTTTGCCGGTTTTTCTCTACTCCTGCTTTTTATACTGAAGACAACTTTACATGCACTCGGTTTTACGCTCACTCTAGCCACTACGCCCAAGACTCCGAAGCTGAGGGTAAACCAGGTGGCACAAAACAAGGTACTTAGATGTAAATCAGTGCTAAACAAATGCTGCTGACTTGATTTTCAAAACTTGAAAACCCACGGCTAACCCTGGATCTATCTAGGGAAGGCAGGAGCTAAGCTCGCCAGAACGACTCAAAGACACAAAGTTCTAGAATAAAACGTTTCAGAGGAAAACAGAAGAGGTGATTAAGAATTGTGTGTTTCACGTATGTGAATCAATATTACCTTGCAAAAGCTAAATTTTCTTAAAGACCTAATGTCTAAATATTTGGCTCCACAACACTTGGAAGCTTACTAACCTCCTGGCTTCACGACTATTTTTACGAGATACGAATGAGCTAGTCCAGTTGCCAACTTTTGTCGAACCCAAACCGGGCTACTTTGCCACCAGAGTAATACAACCTTGGAACAGAGGTGTGCCAAGCTCATGTCCTTTTCTAGAGTTTAATTGTTTCCTTTCTTGAAACGTGAGCTTGGGGCACCTGTGTAGACGTAGGATAACCTTGAGCTGACCTTACCCATCGTTGAAGTTTTTAACCCCTTTTTCCACCCATGAAAAATACTTCAATAATTCGCCGATCTCTTGAGTTAAGTGTCTTGGAACACGAGAACAGGGTTCGATTGTTCGACAGCTGTGCTCTATCGAAAATTCAGGTTCCCTAAGCTTGAATGTTTGAAGGAGCTCGATGGGCACAGGGAAACCATTATCCGGAACTGAATATGGCCACGGACGCCCAGGGGTCCCGAAAAGTTTTCGCAGTCATTAAGCTTTAGCAAAATCCCAAACCTTATGACTAAGAGCTGTGTTATCAGTCACATATTCTTAATATGAACAGAGAAGTTCTCTTCATAGAAGAAGTTTCGGTTGTATGCACCCCTCGGTTTTTAGATACAGATTATCTAAAAATGGTTTTGAGGTGGCTTTTGAGAAACGCTCCCCAGGGCAGAAGTACATTAAAGAAATATCTATATTAATGAAGTCAAGCGTATTGCTTAGTGTTCGCGTTTAGCTCTGGTGTCGATGTCATGTCCACTTAGTTTCAAAAGACATGTTTTATTACGATTGAGAGAGTAATTCATGCCATCCCTTCCATGTTAATTTGGTCTGGATATATCGAGGATTTTAAGCTTAGTTTACAAAATAGACACGACCTCCGTCCTAGCTTGACGACAGTTCGTGTAAGATCGAGTCAAAGTGGCCAACTTTCTGTCATACTGAACATTTTTTATTGCCATAACAATGCACTACGTGCAGACGAAAGATTATCTCCAGTTGACCTATAGACATCATTGACGCTTTGAACAAAGTAAAGTGTCTTGGAAAACGAGAACAGGGTTCGAGTGTTCAACAGAACATTAAGGTTCCATAAAGTTTCATTAAGGTTCCATAAAGTTTGAAGAAGCTCAAAGACACATTAAGGTTCCATAAAGTTTGAAGAACTTCAAAGACAGTTTTAAATTCTTTGACATATTGGAACCTGGAATCTAGAACTGAATATTTTCACAGCTGCGTTGGATAGAATTATATTACAGTATATTAATGAAGAAAAGAAGTTGTGCTTTTCGCTAAGTGTTCAAACTTAGCTCGGATGTCGTTGTCAAGTTCACTTTGTCTCAAAAGCCATATTTTATTACGCTTGCGGGAGCATTTCATTCCATCCCTATATGCTCGTCAACTGAAAAAAAAAACAACAAAAATAGAGAACGTTTCACTATTTCGTTATTTTATAGCTGGGAAAAAATACTCTTTTAAACAAAAGGGAAGCACTTATTAACTGAAAACTCAGTGATAAACGTGTCTGCGCCGAATAGAAAAGGCCTCACTTCAGTCCAAAAAATGGAGTAAAAGACTATGGCTTTGTATGCGCGTAAGCCTTTTTGAATTCTGGCGCCTTGAAGTTCCAAGTGCTTTGAATGAGCGACACCGTTTTCACCCGCCAAAGGGCGGGATGCTTATTCGAGGACCGAGCGCTTAAATAAATACGTATAAATACGATAATGTGGGTGGGGGGGGGGGGGGGGTTAACTTTATCATAAAAGGGTTTTCTCGTAAGTCGGACTGCTCTAATATTGCTATTCCTCCGCAATTTTTTTTTCGCGCGCTAGATGACGTGTTTGGGATTTGGGTAACGATACGATCATGTTGTGCGTTCAAAATGTTTTGGCAAAGAGTTGCCTCCCTTGTCAAGTTTATTTACAAACCAAAAAAACCTTTTTGCTGAGCACGGAAAGGCCTAGGTAAGAGTTTTAGCGCTACAGTGTTAGGCAGGATTTGTAATGGTAGCATTAAATAACATAGGGTCAGGTGGATTTAGTGACCAGCAGTTAGGGTTAGGGTTGGGAGATTTTGTGAGGATTGTTATCATTGCGGGAGAAAAACTATTTCACCCTTGTGTTATCTAATGCTGACCGATTTGTAAGCAGTAACCTGCGAAAACAGCTGTCCTTCTTCGCTCCCGAGTGGCGTTTCGCGTGAAGGACGTCTGCGACTCACCACTGAAAATCTGTCCCGCATCTGGTCATGAGCGCTGATTGGTTCGATCGGTAATTATGCATAATTAAGTCCGTACATATGCGGGACAGTGAGAATACTCACCAAAACAAATCTGGCGTCTTGTAAATGTAGCGGTGGTTTGTGTAAAAAATTGGAGTTCACAAGCCTACACGACTTCGACGGTTCGTGACATCTGTACATTTGCCGTTCTCTGTTCCGTTACTGGACTTTTTTGTCGCTTCACTCGTGTTTATGAAGGGCACTTCATGTTGTGTTATAAGGGGGAATTTTAAGAAGAGTTGAGCCTTTAGACCGTGCCATGGCAAATCATTTTAGATATGTCATAAGTGTACATGATTTCCGCTGTTATCTGCGTGTTACTTCGTGGATTTTGACACCTCCGAAAACAGTGATTAGTCTTAAAATTAGTGATTAGTCTTAAAATATACAGGACCTCCCTCCTAGCTTAACGACAGTTCGGGTAAGATCGAGTCGATGTGGCCAACTGTCATACTGGAAATTATTCTATTACCAGAGCAATGTACTACGTGCAGATGAAGGATTATCTCCAGCTGACCTAAGGCATGCATCATTGACGTCTTTAACAAAGTAAAGTATTTTGGAAAACGAGATCAGGGTTTGAGCTGAAATTTTGACGGATCATTCAGGTTCCATAAGCTGTGAAGTTTGAAGAGCCTCAAGGAGAGTTTTAAATTCTTGGACATATGGGAACTTGGAATCTGGAACCATGTGAATTTAACCACACCTGCATAGGATAGGATTACAAAGTTATGCTTTTCGCTAAAATAAGTGTTCAAACTTAGCTCGGATGTGGTAGTTATGTTCACTTAGTCTGAAAAGCTATAATTTATTACGCTTGAGGGAGCATTTCATTCCGTCCCTTCTATGTTAGTAAACGGGGAAAAGCATCCACAAATCAACAACACAGTGACAGAGAGCGTTTGCCCATTTCGTTATTTTATAGCTGGGAAAAAATACTATCGGAGGAAAATTTATGCGAGTTTTATACGTCTTATAAAACGAAAGGGAAGCACTTAATAATTAAACACCCAGTGATAAACGTGTCTGAGCTGAATAGAAAAGCCCTCGCTTCTCTCCACAAACGTATTAAAAGACTGTGGCTTTGTGCTTTGATTTTCCCAGCCCAGGGACGAGGTGCTGACTGGAGGACTGGGCGCTTATCCGAGAAAATACGTTTTCCCGTAAGACTCCTGTAATTACTGAACTCTATGGAATCTCTTGTTAGCAGTCAGCTTAACATAACTTATCTATGGAAAGCAAAAGGATCTTTGAAAGAAAAGAAAACGATATATTAACGAAAGGAAAATATACCTAAGGACCTAGGGATAACAAATGTGTCCATAAGGACAATACACAAAGCTATAGGGATCCCATTCGTCCAGTCTTGACTCCACCGACCACAGCTGCCATTAACTCTCTCAGGTAGGTGTAATAGTGGTTGTTTCAGTGGTGGGTCATTTTTTTACTCCTTCTGCTGAGAGAGAAACCAGAATTCACTTATTCTCTTCTTTTTTAGTACGGACACTTCTATAGTGCAGGCACTCAGCTCTGCCTCTCAGGTGTCCAAAAAACGTTTGTCTGTGTACTTAGAGAAAGTTTGTCTTGGTTGGAGGTTCAACCTTCACACAGAACTGCGCCTCACTGGCGTGAAAACTGTTCACACCGTTCTTTGAAGTTGCCCTGTGAATTGCCTCTCTGTTACATGACATTGAAAATCATTGTGCTTCTCCCAATATTTCTGAACTTTTTACTCACTCTGAACAGGTTCATTCCTACCCCACTCGTTTCTCAGTAGCTGGAAGCTTTTATATAAATCAGGCAAGAACAAATCATCAGTTGCTTTCCATTTCCAGAGTTGGTGCGAAAATATGGAATGGCATCCCCCCCTGAACTTCATAAACTAAGGGACGCACTTTTTGAACGCAAGCTGACTCCCCTGCTTTTGAGAATTCTTGAATCTGACTGAGGAGATGAATGATGAGATGACTTGCGCTACCTTGACCTTTCTAGATCTAGCTTATATTTGTATTTTAACTGACTAGCTTTCTCCTTGACCTGCTAAGAATCTCTTGTGTGATTGGCTTAGTTATAACCTTTAATATAATTATCACGACTATTATTTATTATTTATTTTTATTTGCTCTTTAATGTATTTTTTTAATTGTGTGTGTGTGTATGAATGTGTGTTAGAGAGCTTATACAGTGTCAGTTTAGGTAGCCTGCCTAGAATAGCTTTGCTAACTGCGGGCTACAAAGGCCTTTTTTTCTGTAATGTCAAAATTAAGTCAATGTTGTATGTTGTTGTTGTTGTGGCCAGAGTGACAAGGTTTAGGGGGTAAGTTACTCGGAAGGCAAGCCAGGTAGCTTGCCTTTTGAGTCAAATACCTTCTCCGTATCGTTGACCCTTCAAATATCTTTGATTCGATTATTGGTCAATTTCAGCTCGGATGTCAGTCGTTGTCACTACAGTAAGCTTTGTTAAACTTAGCAGTTTTTAGGAAGTTACAAATCCTTGGCCATTCAGGTATATCCTTGAATCTGCCCCAGACAGAAGTCCATTACAGTATTTTAATGAAAAAAAAAGTCATACTTTCGAGTTCAAAGTTAGCTCGGATGTCTTTGCTACGTTCACTTAATCTCAACAGCCATATTTTATTACGATTGAGGGAGCATTTCATTCCATCCCTTCTGTATTAGAAAACTGGCCCTAGGGAAGAAAAAACAAACACAAAACGTAACGTCTCCTTTTTGTAGTACTTTTATTTGTAAAAAACTGCAGTATTGTCAGCAATGGGTTGTCTATCCCCGCTTTGGCTAAACCCGACAAAGACAGCTCTGCTCATGATGACTTCTGCCATTCCTTTGTCGAGTAGTTGCCGTTATAACTGCCGATAAAAAAACAAAGAAATAAAAAAATCGTTCTAAATAATAAATGATATCATTCGAAAGCATGTTCCTGCTTTCTTTTCTCCTTGTGCTCTTGTTGTTAAGAAAGGAATGAGCGGGAGGAGAGGGAACGGGGTTAACGAAATGATGTTGGTGCATTTCTGGACCGACGAAAAATTCGGCCACCGCTTTACTTTTACTTAAAACTCGGCGTCAAATGTTTCTTAACCCAATATAACAATCCTTAGGTTTGTATTAAATCGGAGTGAAATAGCTTTATAGTCGTCTAAGAATCTTTGATTCACACGATTGGGCTGTCAAGCTGAAGTTTCGTCCAGGGGTTGGGCGTTTCAGTCAAGGGCGGTTATCTAAAAGGTTGCTCTCGTATGCGGTGCTTTTTTGAGTAAATACGATAATTTTTAAAAAGTTAGTCTCATCATCACGGCTTTTCTCGTAAAACGTCTAACAAGACCTTCTTCTAACAGTCGAAAACCTTACGGTTCCTTTGACCTCTAGGCTCCAATTAATTAAATAAATTTGCTAATTATTCTCTTCTCGAAAACTTTACGGTTCCTTTGACCTCTAGGCTCCAATTAATTAAATAAATTTCCTAATTATTCTCTTTAAGTAACCTGTGATGTATATGACGATCCTCTGTAACTTGTCTTAAGTGTGAGTTAATAAATATTGTTGTTGTTGTTGTTGTTGTTGCTTTCTGTGAAAAACAAAGGGTTTTTGAAAGGAAAATATCTCAATGTCAATAGATTTAAAACCTACCTAAGGACCCTTGCGACAACAATTCTGATCAGGATAAGGGCAAGATCCATAGCCGGGCCTCGCACATGGAAAATTCATACAAAAGTCCTCGGGATTTTGTTGTCCACAGGGCGGGAGCCCATGCTGTTGACGACTTTTAAATGCGCCATCGAATTCACCTGTTGAGAGTTCAATATGGGCAGTATTTCCAAAATATATACTTGTATGCCGCACCTCTCTTCGTGTGCCTTTCTTTTTGCTTGTCTCGTCTAAGTTTTAGATTTGTCTTTCTCCTTTCTCAATAACTGACTTGGGAACATAGCATTAATTTTCAGCCAAATCGACAAGGATTATATTAAAAAAAATAAAATATAGTGTGTTCTGCTTGTACGTTGTATAATATCCTTCTGGGGTCCTAGGTGTACTGTTTTAAATTTATCTACCGTAATTCGATCTATTTATTTCAACACGTTGTTAACTGTTTACCTTAGCTTAAGAGAGGCGTTTGCTGGAGAGGGGTACACGGTTGGGAACTGGACGCCAATTTTGTTTTGTCCTGCTGATGCGATTGAGCCCACACACAAGATATGCTCGAAAATTTGAGCATTACGCTTTTTAACGTCACCCTCAAAACATCAGCATTATGCCTAAAATTTTGCTTCTGCTTCCTTTGGGTGCAGCCGTCTTTAAATTACTATTAAAATAGTGCTAACTTGTGAGCATCGTTACAAGCTTTTTGTATGCAAATTGTAAAGAAAATCTAACGACCAGGTTTTTTGCAAAGAAACAAAATCGATTTTAAAGGCTTGTTTATATTTATTGACGTTGCCATGGAAACGGCTCATACGTCAGTTTAACTATCAAAAAACCGAAGTTTGTATTGTTAACTTGTTTGCTGCCACTTTTTGCTGACCAAAGGTTGAAGGGTCTTAGAGAAACAGGTGAATAAAACAAAAGTATCAAAAACTCTGTTCAGCCATCTTAATGGAAAACAAAACATCTTTAACTTAGGTAGGAACTATAACAATAGGAGCTCTGACCGGCATAATGTTCAATCACTGATACTTCAACTAAACAACATTTGTAGCTTTTTGACCATAATTTGTTCCATACGTCCAGCCAGTTTTAAGGTGATTCCTCGGTAATGCATTGCACATCCCTACTGCGCCCAATTTTTGCGTCATTAGCGCGCGCAAATTAAATGAACGCGGGAACGTACACAACGAAAGAAATTTCCGTCAAGCTAAGCTCTATAGCGAATTAAATGCTAGTTTTCGTTTAAACGAGCATGGTAACCTATATTTTTAATTGTATAATAATAATGTACATGTTATCCTCCTTAATCAAACAAAAATGAAAAAAAATTATCGCAAGGCAGGAGCCCATCACTTGGAGCCTGCAACCACCCCATATTTCTGTCACGGCGTTTTCACAGACCGATCTATTTTTAGTTTGAATTTATCTTGAATTCAGATCCCCACGGGAACCTCAGTGACCAATTGCAATCACAAGCACGGACTAATGTCGGCATGTCGAAAGGATTTCGACATGTTCACGCGTAAGGCTGCATTGTTTTATCGTCAGCGATGCATGCTCACGTAGACTGGAACTGGCCTATTTCGAGGGAAAAACATCTAAAAATAGACTGGTCTGTAAAAATGCCGTTGCACTGGCTTATTATGGGAGTTGCAGGCTCCTAGTAATGGGCTCCAGCGCAAGGAAAAAAGATACAGCTGAAGGAGTGCACAAAACAGTTCCTCTATGACGCAAATTATGATCGCGAAAACAACGACTGTACGAACGCCTTACATTCACGTCGTTTTAATAGTGTGATTTTTCCACAAATTTTTTATGATATTGTTCTATTGCTTGTTTTCATGTGACGTCATCATTAATTAGCAAACCTGCTGAAGTTTGACGCTTTACGAGGGTTCCTCATTTTGTTTTTGAGTGCATTTGAATTTCCAAGTTTATACGTTGCGTGACATGACGGCGGCGAATTAGAAGGATCTCGCGTAGGTTAAAGAAGCAGTTACCGCCTACGTTTTTGCTAACTAAACAGTCCTTGGACTAGAAGAAGTATTAATTTCAATTTCTCAGAACTCTAAAGTAATAATTTTTCGTTTCAATGGCAAAACTTGATGACAGATGTTTCTGTTGCTTTACGCCGCCCAACAACATGGCGTCTCCATACAAAGCTCTATAAATTTAGGTGAAACTTTTTTCCGAATAACGCGGGAATGAAAAACCGCACAGACCTAAATCTTGGCGAAGCCGTTTGTCTATGAATCATCTATCATACACCTGATTCTTGGCTTTATTTATGTAATGGTTAGGATTTTTATTTTCGATACAAACCACCAATATGCTCGACACTTTCAACCTGCAAGTTTTTTTCCGAAGTATTACTTTAATAAACTACAGTTGTGTATGTTTCGAGCTACTAACGCGCGTGATTAGCACGTGTACAGGCATAAATGGGGTAAGATTCTTAAACGAGAATGGTGACCTATCATTTTTATTGATTTTTTTTTCTTAGAAACAGTGCTTGTTAGAGAACTTTCAGTGAAAGAAAACAAAATTCACTGTTCCCCAAGGGACCAATTATTAAGTAATTTGTTACATAGCAAAAAAGATCAAAACTTAGCATATTTTTTAAAAAAAAAAAAAAAACGTGCTGAGATTCCAGCGACCACATCAGGCCACCTCTGATCACATGCAACAGAGGTCAACATTTCGCGGGTAACAGTGAACTGTTTCCCGTTTGACGTGACACCGTAGTTTTCGCAATGTTGCTCACTCGTGGAGTTTGGCGGTGTTAGATGTCATGTGACCATGAACTAGCCAATGAATGGGTGGGCTAGAGGGAAAAACGCCAGCTATAAAACAAAACTGGGTTAAAACGTAATATATTTGCCTCTTACTTACAATTGATTGACATATATTTCTTTTGACAGTTTCGTTCTTTTCTGAGAACTTAGCGATGCACCAATGACCTAATCTAAGTCAATGCTGGCAAGCTCGGAAATGAATTAAGAGATCGTACCAGTCCAGTGGTCTTGTGTCATTTTTCAGAAAAGTGGGTAATTTGATCGGGAGACTCTTCAATTTTACAATCAGTTCTGGAATTTGTTAAAATACCTTCTTGGGGATCCCATCGTCCAGAAGCTCCCTCTAGCATCACGGCAGACAACAGAAGAATGAACGAAATAGTCTTCATGAGCGACATCTAATCACTTAGGCACCCTTGGAAAGAGGGAAGAGAAAAAACTGCAAAAACCTACTGTCGAGGGAAAATATAAGTGAAATCTAGACCGACAGATTAGGTACAACTGAAGACCTTGCCATTGAATAATATCCTTATCAGTCCTATCGCAAAGATATACGAGAAATGTATATACGAGAAATGTATCTGCTGAGTAACACATCAAAAATGGTCTAAATGGAGAAGACGGGTAGAAACGATCCACTCCGGAGAAACTCTTCTGGGCTTTTTTACAAGTGAAAGAGTCTTCTAGTGCATGGTAAGGTCTTATGAATCATTTTCGCCCAGGACAGATGACTTCTTGTGAAGGATCTAGATCTTGACTTGATTTAACTTTCAATTTTTTTTCTTTAGGTAGGACAATAAAATGTTGATTTCGGAGGTAAGTCTACAAATTACAAATAATCGTGAAATATTACCAAGGTAATAAAACGTATTTTTTCCATTGGAAACGGTGACATATTGTGTTCGTAGGTTTCTGTCTCAAGGACGTATCTTACCTTGACAGTTGCATCAACTGTAACATCAACAAAGTTGTGCAAGGATAAATTTTTGGTTGTAACAAATAAACGATTATAATAAGTTTCGTGCCATGCGGCGATTGGCCACGTTTGGGTGAATAAATTACACAAATAGTGCGCGGCAAGTCTCTTCTATACCTAAGCACTGTAATGGTTTCCCAGGTGTCCTGTTCCGTTCTGTTCTTTGATCGTTAAGTCTCTCTGCAATATCATAAGTTAAATCTTATATGGTGCGTCACTGATACCAAAGTAAATGTATATTACGCATAAGTTTTGTGGAAAGAAACTCATTTTGATTAAATTTTCAGGCCGGAGGAAAAACTACGAAGACAATTCTGACAGAGGCGATTGTTTCTGAGAGCCTACTTTGGTAAAAATCATTGCAGGTGACGTACAATCTCGTCATAACAAAGCGCATTTTAAGTAATCAACTGAATTCTTCTTTCTTGATGCTTGCAAGTTATTCGATTGTTAAATAGGTCTTAGGAAGTATAGAATAGATGTCTACGTGTTAAAATAATTAAAAACAATTTATATTAAATGTGATAAAATTACATATTCAAAGAAAAGGCCATGGATGTTCAATGAACATGACAGCTAACACAAAAAGTAACAAATACATTTCGACTTTACCAGAAGCAAGTGTGGCTAAACGTGATAACATAGAAATAACTATATCATTTTTTAGGCCATACGAATTCCACTTGTTGCACGTATTGTTTCCTTTACTGACAAATCAAAAATGAGAGGATCACATGAAACTCAATGCTCATGCCCCAGTGATACATGTCTTGATAAATCATGACATAACGGCTAACAGTTATCGAGAGTTGTAAGGTATGTTAGGTTGGCCGAGGTCCGGGGGGGGGTACTTAAGAAAGTTTAATACGGGGAGGCTCCGTCCCGAGGTCCAACCCCTTACCCTTGTATATACCATTTTGACAGAAAAGGTACCCTTTTTATATACCTTTATTGAAAAAAGGCACCCCTTTCACACACCTACTTTAGGAAGTCTTGTTCTCATTTTCATGTAGTGCTTAATAAATAAACTGGCACAGCCATAAGTGGCATGTACTCGAAAAATTATAATTAAAGGCCTTTGTAAATACCAAAATAACCGATTTCCCTACCCTTTTATATACCTCAACTTGAGAAATCCCTACCCTTTTATATACCTCAACTTGTGAAATCCCCACCCTTTTAATACCTGAAGCCTGAAAAAGGTACCCCTTTCGCGAGGAGCCTCCCCGTATAGGCCATTATAGGGAGTAACCACCCCCCCCCCGGGGCCCGAGGTAGCATGCCGTGGCCTAAAATAGTGCTCTGGTTAGTCTGAATAGCTTTCCTCTTAGCCTAGACAGCATCCAACACAACAATGATTGGGGGAATAAGATAAGATAAGATAAGATAACTTTATTTTATTTCCATCAGTTAATTTAGTTAATTATCTATACTAGTATATCTATCTACAATAAAATTTAATGACAACAATTCAAATAAAAGATATTACCGTTTCGCTGTTTCGTTTACTAAAAAACATGAAAAGAAATATCCAATAAATTACTTAAGGTAAGTGTTAAGTTACACAAGTCTTTACAAGAAAATTGGCTAACTACTACCAAACCACAGTCATTATTAAACATTGGAAAGCTTTGTTGGAGACTTGGAAATACATTCGATACGGCTCAGGGAAGACCACGTGAATCCAGATTTAGAAATTATTAACAATTACTTCATATACACTTTAAATCATTTCACTCCTTACGGGAGATATGAACTCAATAAATTGACCTTGCTCCCAATGTGTGGCTTCATAGCTCAGTTGGTAGAGCATCGCACCGGTATCGCGGAGGTCATGGGTTCGAATCCCGTTGAAGCCCTGATTTTTTTTTCAGGCTTCTTCTTTCCAGTTGCTTAAATTGGAAAATTTACTGCGAGGATCATACTTCACTTGCATCTACAACCGCAGTTCAAATATGAATTATTTCATATACACTTTACAGAAATTCATTCATTCAATCATTCATTCATTCGTTCACTCGTTCATTCGTTC
>CM042748.1:35422800-35433561 GCA_022496165.2 Catalaphyllia jardinei | reverse complement strand
GATACCGACTGAATCTCGTATAAATGAATAACAAGGCAAACAGTCCAGCATAAAACACACTTTTTAATACACGTGCAAAATCTTTGCACCTGCGCATTATAAACATGACTTCATCATATTACGTAACATATAAACCAACTATATAGCAGCACTTATCATCTGGGACTGGATATTTTTGAATACAACTGCTATGGCACGCCTTATGGAGGGAATTTTCCAATATAAGTGTAATCCTATCCTCGATAATCTGACGGAGCCCGCTATGTTAGTCCCTGCAGTTGCTAAGCAACATACATAAACTTGCGTCATGCTCAGATGGCAGAATTCTGCCTGCGCTCGTTACTGATTGCATAAGAAGAATAGGAAATCATATGAAAGCACATGAGTAATGTAATACATTTTTCTATTTACTAAAAATCGAGTTTATTCATGTTCATTTTCTCTCTAACAAAGACTTTCATTCTTTATCCAATAAGACCTTTGCAAAAATATCCAACAAAGTAATATTCTTAGGGTTGTTCCTAAATCATTTCCCTTTTCTGGATGCCGAGAATCATAGAATATATCTTGAAGACGTTAGTTAAAAATTTGTAAAACTGTAAAAACTTTGTTTTGCGCGAGTGGATTCCTGAATATAGGAATGGCTAATATATAAGAATAAGAACAACTGTCCTTTAATAATTAGACTGACGATTAGTTGCAAAAAGGTTAAACTAGAAGCGTTGTTAGCATTTGTCAAGCTTTCTTTAAGTCTTAATGTTCTCACCCGTTTAAAATATATTAAAATATATCTATGTATTATAAAATATGCTTTTATTATATATTTAACATTAAGTTCTCTTTTGATTAATTCCTCACTCAATCTCGTAGTTTACTTGCCATACATTAGTAATAATCAACCAGTTTTATACATGAGCTCTATCTTGAGGTACGATTAAAACTCGTCACTTAGCAATGGTAACCTTTTCAAATTCCCCGACCAGAACCAGAGAAACTAGATCTGTTTCAAAACTACATACCTGCGATGATTCGCCTTTGTTTTCAAATTTGTTCTAAAAATTATATCGTTACTCTTTTGTGACAATAAGATAGATATATCATTGCGGCTTAATCTTTTAAACAGATACTTTTTACTTATATTTTTCATCGCTTTATACATAAATGTTCCCTTCAGTTCTTACTTCCTTGTTCTCCAACTATAACAGATATAAATTCTCAGAGAAAGAGAACGCCACTGTCTAGATTAAAAACCGTTTAAGTACGTCTTAGATAACTTTAAGCATCTTTAGTATTAATAGAAGCTGGTTTCTCCTAACAGGGACTGTGGAGTCTTCAAATATCCACCCGTTGTGAAATATATGTAATGTTCGTTTCTTCCAAGACGGCATTTATTCCACCGAGCTCAGATGATGACAGTAGTGTCTTCCCGCCATGTCCATGCAACATACTCCGCCAGTTCCACAATCACCCGAGTCTTTGCATGTCTGAAACCCTGTGTAGTATGGAGTTCTCAAGGGACAGACGGCGGAAACTGAGGAAAGATGAACAAAAATTTTAATTGACAAAATGTAAACAGTGGTGCAACCCGCTTATTTTGGGTAAAAATAAGCTAAAAGGGTAAAAAGTAAAAAGATAAAGGTAAAAATAAACCAAGCTGCTGATGAAAACCAATATCGTGCTTCGATCGATTAACTGCCACTTGCGGTGGAAACCTGTTTTTGATTGGCGATCCCAGTGCATGGATATGTGTCCTGAATGGGCATTACGTCTTTTTCAGGACCGGCCTTAGTCAAGTCTATTTAATAATATTGATTTAATATATATCCACATCTAAAAAACAGTACAAAAATACAGTCTGTCTCCGCCCAAAAATACAGTGTGTCTCTGCCCACAAATAGCAAAGTCTAAACATGTCACAGGTCAAAATGGAGGTTCAGTTTTTAACTGAGATTACGGTGGCTGCACAGAATTAGTAGTACGATAAAATCCTGCTACATACGATTCCTTTAACCCTGGAGCTTTTAACCTAACTTTTGGAAAGATCTACAGAGTGAGGATTCGTGCGCCTTACCTCGTGGAATACACATCTTTTTGCCGTATGCACATTTGGTATTGCAGCATGTCATGCCGTTCTCAAAGCAATCGTCATCATTATTACACGGAAACGAGTAGAGTAGATTAAGACAGCTGAGTGACTTGACAATTGGACATGAACCTACAAATCAGACAATTGAATGAATACAAGAAAGAGATGCCTCTTTTGCGTTGTCAGTGTAGCTCTTAAATTAGAGGTACAAGCAGTGTTTAATTCGGTGGTTGTCATAAAATAAGCGGCTAGGTGTCCATTGTGAGGTATATATGAAATAATAAATATTTGTACTGCGGTTGTAGATGAAAGTGAAGAGTGATAATCGCAGTAAATTTTCCAATTTAAGCAATTGGAAGGAAGAAGCCTGAAAAAAAAAACAGGGCTTCAATGGGATTCGAACCCGTGACCTCCGCGATACCGGTGCGATGCTCTACCAAGTGAGCTATGAAGCCACACATTGGGAGAGAGGTCATTTTGTTGAGTTCATATCTTCCCGTGCAGTGAAGTGATGTGAAGTATACATGATATAATTTATATTTGAACTGCGGTTGTAGATGAAAGTGAAGAGTGATCATAGCAGTAAATTTTCCAGTTTAAGCAATTGGAAGAAAAAAGCCTGAAAAAAATCAATTAGCTCAGTTGGTAGAGCATCGCACCGGTATCGCGGAGGTCACGGGTTCGAATCCTGTTGAAGCCCTGATTTTTTTCAGGCTTCTTCCTTCCAATTGCGTAAATTGGAAAATTTACTACGATGATCACTCTTCACTTTCTTTTAGGTGTACATTGCTTTTTTGCAATGGCTGAAAAACCAATCCTTACTGCTCCAACAATCTTTTTCCATTGACTCACGAGTACCAATTTAAAAAAATTCTTATGAACAAAAACGTTCTCAGACTGATGAACTTTGCGTTAATACTTCATCTACAAAAATGGACACCTTTTTAAAAACTAAAGTATTCGTAACAGTTACTCAGGAATCATTCCTGCTAACCGTTAGCTAATCAGCAGTCAATGATTTACCTTGGTTAAGGATAGGCTTTATGAGTCCGGCCAAACCCTTTCCTTGAATATCTTGAATCGATGAGAGGTCGTTAGATTCTGTAACGAAAACAACCCCAGCTTCAGTCGAAATAAACCGTTTATTCTTATCTACAGAATTACAATTGTAAATCTCTTACTCAGATTTATTCTGAGATCACGTGACGGTGTATCAATAGAAGACCTCAACTTCATTATACCTGATTTGCCTGTGCATATCCTTTCTGAAGAATTCTGTCTTCAGTCCTTGGGGGTTTACCTCGGTGTAAGAACCTGTAAACTTTTTGTTTGTTTCGTAGCTATTGTTAGGGTTAGGGTCTATTATGTTGACTTCTTTGTTTTCTTTGTTTTACGTCACCTGTGAGTTTCACAGGTTCTGACACCGAGGCAGAGCCATCCTTGGGGCTGGCTTATTAAATCCACTTTTTTAAACTCTAGTTTTCACTAGGAAAGTAAGGCGGCTTGGACTATCAGTATTCCCCTAGAGGAAATGCTTGTCCAGCGCTCTGGTACGTATTAGATCTTGTTTTTCTTGTAATCGTAATTTTAACAACATTCTCCAGGCGCCTATTTGCCACGAAACCAGTGAGCGATCTGGTGGGTGTCCACTGCAGGTATCCAATCTCGACTTTTTGTAATTGGATACCATCGCCATTCACTCGTCAATGAAGCGAGTTTCAATGGCTTCCTTCTTAGTGTGCCCTCCAATTTGAGCAATTTATGGAGAATACTCCTAATTTAATCGGTCAAAAGCGGTTCTCAAAAGACTTTTGTAATCTCAAAATTTGTAAATGATACGATTAAGTAAGAAATTGGACCTCCGGTGTGTCGTTATTTTGATCGCCCGATTATCCTGTGAAGTTTCTCCACTTGGTCCATTTACTATTAACAGTCAACTCCTTTGATACTATCAGAATTAAACTGTGGTGCAGATCACGTATACATGTGAAGTCATGGGCACCTCGAATCAAATTTTGACATGTGCGGTGAAACTAAGACGTTTTTATTTCAAGGACTATACGCCAGAAGACTCACCTGATGAATTGTTCAAAGTTTGGGCGTCATCAATTGTTGTTCTATTAAAAGCATTTCCTGAATAAAAGAAAAAGAAACATAGGAGTGTGCCGACTTATTGAGGTTGGTGAACTTGGAAGAAGACGACTACAGTTATTTTCAATACCAGAAACTCGAAGAAATCCAATTTAGATTTAAAAAGCGCATTAATCATGTTACCTATTACTCTTTTGAATGAGGCACAAAAACATTAGATATTTAAAGATGAATTGATGGAGTTGATTTTACTGGAAGAAAGGTGTGTTTCAACCGGGACCTGAGCTTAATTCGCGATCTCTGATTTTTTCATTTTTTATTTTATTTTATTACCATCTCTAATCCCAGTATGGGCTCCGATAGCATATGACTATCTATGGTAGAGTGTACCAACCCATATAGTGGGGGCCATATGTTCAATTCTCAACGAGGCTCTGATATTTTCAGGCGTCTTCAATTCCAGTTAATTAAAGAAAAATTAACCTTGAGAATTAGCCCTCTACTGAAAAATTATGTTCGCCATTCAAGTCTGATTCCGTTTATGAACATCAGTGTGAATGAAAATAGAATTTCCAGAGAGCTGTGATTTACTGCTTGATTTCTACGCTGTTGTCCTTGTGAAATTACATGTACTGAGGTATCCTTAAATTTTAGCTGAATAAGTGAACCTGAAGAAGTGATTGAAATAAACCGTAATTAAACAAATATGATCCAGGATGGAGAAGATTAACAAGGATTACAAACGACGAGCTTGAAAAACCAAGGCTAAACTTTTCAAGATGCGCAACCGTGAGATAGCTCCTTTAATTACCAATATGTTTAAGTATGCACACACACGTATGGACTCCTATGTATCAGTGGACTTAAACGTTGGTACAACAGCTACGATTTCTTGAAATAAAAGGAGTGATTTCATGAATAATCCTGCAACACACAAATAGTTACAAGCAATAGTGGGCTTTCTGCATACCATGTGATTTTATGGCTTCTGCCAGTGCTCCGGCAAGAGTCTGGTTGCTAGAAGTGTCTGTGAGTGACAATGAACGATATGGAAGCATATGAATTGATTAATGAATCTAAAAGCATTGCTATGTCAGGACATGATCAAAATTACTGGGTTTCCTAATTAAAAAGCTTGAAACTTTAACGCCAGAGCACAATTTTAAACATCTATAAACATTTGTACTCTATTTAACGAATAGATTCCATGTTGCCGTGCGTCTGTTCAGTAATACATCACAGATGACGTCTAAATGTGGTAAGAACAAAAAAGTGGCACACGAGGCGTAGCCGAGTGTGTCACTGATGTTCTTACCACATTTTGACGTCTTCTGTGATCTATTACTGAACAGACGCACGGCAACATGGAATCTATTTGTTTTATATAATAACGAAAAGCCTTTTTATTTCAAAATATTTCAATATAATACGAAAGCCGGCCTTTGCCCCGCCTTTGCCCACTTTGACGAAGGCAAAAAAAACGCTATTTGACGTAATCTAGGATCTATACAAAATGAAGCAATTTCATTGGTTACTATGCATAGCAAAGAATTGTGATTGGTGGAGAAAAATCACGGCACTGTCAAACCTGACTCGAGCGCCGTTTCTCGTGGAATGAAAACTTACAGCAAAAGCAGAATTGAACTACGAAATTTATAAATCTTGAAAAAAATGCTTGAAAAATCAAGTCAGTTTTTGTCATCAGAACAGCCCTGCGAGCCGAAAGGCTTGAACTTTGGCTTGAAATTGCAGGAGTTAAAAAAATACCCTTTGAAAACTTGTGGTTGCGGTCAACCTAGAGGCCGTTTGATTCGAGTTTTGAGTGAAAACGGAACGTAAATGACGGTGAAGAATTTTGTCTTCTGTGGTTGGTGATTCTCAAAGCAGTTATATATATATGATATATTGTCGGAGAGACATTTAAGCTGCGATACTGTCGGCCGTGAGCTGTGATTAGCTATACTCTTAACTCGCTGCTGTGCCCTGAAACGGACGGGAACATTCGCATCGGAAAGCAAGGTTATGTGTTTATTTTACCAATTTTAAGAAGTGATGTTTTGATGTTTCATTCCTGTCATCAATCAGTGTGTCAACAGTTGTTTTGACACTGGGAAAAGTTGAAGTTTTTAAATAAATTAATCTCAGAAACATTCTGTTTATTGGGTTTGTTAAATACGAGATAAAGCAATGGTTCTCGGCTTACAAAGACCAAGTTTGTGCGTGGTTTAGTCTCGCTCGACTGCCGACTGAGACTGCTGGAAAATTTTTTCTGGATCATTTTCTAAAAGAAACAGCTTTATCTTTCTTCTTCTGGCTTCCCGAACCTGTTCGATGCCTCGGCAAGACTTTTTGGTACCTTATCTTTTGCCCAGTCACGTAAAATATTAACCTAATTCTGAATACTTTCCGCTATTTTAAAACAGCAGAGGAAAAAATCGATCCTGCATCTGTCCTCTAATTAACAATAGGTTCATGCTTTAGCGTGCACTATCGAGTTATGGAGCACGTGGGAAGTTTGGAGAGCACTCAAGAAGCGTAAGCCACTTGAGTGCTCTCCAAACTTCCCAAGTGCTCCATAACTCGATAGTGCACAGCTAAAAGTATGAACCAATTGTTATTTTATAACATAACCGGTGGAATTGTGCATCAAATCCGATGTGAAATAGGACAACAATATCAGAAGTTATTGTTCGCGGTAAGCGAAATATTAAGCAAAATAGAAATTGGTATTATTTAAATCTTTCTGTTGAAAGCTCGAGCTTTATATTTAACACTTTTAAAACGGAAAAATTTAAGCTTATCTTTAAAGGTTGAAACAAACTAGTTTTTCATTTGTTTGGTTTTACTAGAGTGTCTAACTGTCAAAATATATTGCATTTCACCCTCGGACAGTGAAGCGAATCGTGACGGCGCTGATGTCGAGTCTCCTTTTCCGTTGTTTTTCTCTTTTTCTGCCTCATTTCTGTTTGTATCTATTATTGTGGCGAAATATAATATTTTCCCCGCATTAATAATGGCCGCTCGAGCGAAAAAAAAATTTCTGGCGAAGCGATTTGCTCCCGCCATCAGCGTGCACTATCGAGATCTTGAGCACGCTTACGTATACTAAATTTGATTGCGCGGCTCTGCAAGCTATGTTATAATAGATCATAAGCGAGAAGCAATCAAAAAGCGAGAATAACTTGAGATATTATATAAACAGGAATATAAAATATGTACAAATTCCGTGGTAGGTCGAATATATTAATGTATAGTTAATTTCTAGAGAGGATGTAAGGTAATACAATAAATCCCCCATAAAAGCCTTATATATTCCGAGAGTAAATCCCTCTCAAGCTTTTATTAGATCATTCCCGGCTTCAAACTTTCCAGGAGGGTCTACAAAACAATTATTAACCCATCTTCAATGCAAAACCACAGCGACCAAGGAATGAAGAGTGCGGGGTCTTTTATTTAAGAAATAGAAAACATGTACCGTGTTTGTATCGAGTTATACAAACACGAGTGGAAGTTTGGGAGAACGAGAAATGCTGTGGGAACACGAGCCGCAGGCGAGTGTTTCCACAGCTTTTTCGAGTTCTCCCAAACTTTCACGAGTGTTTGTATAACTCGATACAAACACGGAGTACATGTTTTCTATTTCTTTTAGAAAACACCACGACGAGAAAAAGGAAAACAACTTGTAAACTTTGATTATCAAAATGTAAATTCTCTTTGCTCGCGCCATCACTACGTCAACAGCGCGCGCTTAGTTCTGTGTCTCCATCGAGTTATACAAACAGGCTTTTTGACCAATCAGCGCGCGTGCTTCCTTAGGACTGTTTTCTAAATCGCATTATGATCAGTTTTTCCATTGATCTAGCAATAGCCCATCCTAAGAGGCCATTTTGCTCACGTGGGCAGGGAACATTATCCGAAAGAGAATTGGATGCCAAAACAATCTGAAGTAGATTGCCTCGGGTATAAGTCCTAAATGGGGGTGAAATCGTTTGCCCTACTCCCTCTCTGGATAATTACTAAGCAAAAGACTGAGGTGTATTTCGTGTTACCATTCAGCTGAGTCTCATTATCAAATTTATTTGACGCGGTCTGATTGACAAGGTTTCCTGAGAATTAAGCGAATTAATATTAGTATCGCACATAAAAGAATAAATCGTGTTTATACTTGTTTATTGGTTGACGAAGGTAAAACAGTCCACTGTGGCTCTGTTTACCCAGAAGAACTAGGTAAATACGGCCAATAGTGTTTCTTTGTTCTTTTCATGGTTTTGTATCTTGCTTTGAGGTACAGGTCGATGAACGTTTACTAAACAGGATTTTTGCATAGATTTATACATAAGGAGCTACTCATCACCCGAAAACAAGCCTTATCCACACAAAAAGCTTAAAATCCAGGATTTTTTTCAGTAGAAGGCGTGTATACCTAAAACAGGGTGAAGTAGTTCGTCTGCTAAGAAAATAAATTTTGCTACTGATACTGGGCATCTCCTCTAACACTGGTGTGACCCATACTACCCACCTTGGTCGGTCTCTGGAATGGTTTCCTTTGTGATGTCATCATTATGAATACCTATGTTGAAAAACATAAAACGTTTAAAATCATTAAGATGATTACAACTAGAGCAAACATCCTGAATGTGGTTTTAAAATAATGCATTTTCTATATAAGTAGAGAAAGAAAGTATCAACTAGCTGAATGCCACCGTCTTCAGTTTATTTCAACATGTTTTATTTGCCTGACTTAAAAAGTTACAGAAACAACAGAAAGAAAAACAAAGTGAAAGGACAAAATATTAAGGTGGCGAGAAAACCTAAGACAAAGTGCCAAAAAAAGTGGAGACTTGCCTGGTATAGTATGGGCAAAGTTCTATCGTTTAAAATCAGATTAATGGTACTTTTAACAACTTTTATAATAAGATATTTTAAACTGTTAGCTTTAATTAGTCTAAGAGCTCAGAGGAAATGGAATTGGTGTTGACAATTTCATCGTAGAGGGGATCATTAGAGTTTTGGTCGTTGGAAATAAAATTTCTTAACTATAGGGTAGACGAATGACAATGGAATTTTCAAGTATTGTAACTGAATTTGATAAATTTGGAGCTGAAAGTGATGTAAGACTTTGGTAGCAAGGTTATTGCAGTTTGACTGCAGTTACGACACTGAGGAGTGTGTTTGAATACCTTCTGTTTGGTTCTTTGGAGCATTTTCATGTGAAGCTCCATCATCTTCACCAGCTGTTGAATTGTTAAGGGTTGTGTTTGTGTTACTTGCTTCGCTATCTCCGCTTCCGCTTCCACTTGAGTCACCATTGAGTTGATTGAGAGCTGTTGATTTTACAATGAAGAACATGGAATAACCATGATTTTGTACAAACTTGTACAGCGGTACGAGCAACTGGGAACTTGATCTAGATTAAGGAAATAACAACTGATAAAAGCCCGAGTGTCTCGGTACGTACATCAAATTGTTGATCAAACATGGAAATATTGGCCTGAATTTGTTGCGGTTATTCCTCGAGTTCTATAGGGGAATCCTTGTTTACAATATTTGCCTCATTAGCATAAGCAATTCAGTTTCTGATGGAGCTACAAATAAATCAGTTCTGAATATTGAAAGATCATAGTACGATTAACTCTGCCAATGAATTTGAGCCTGATGTGTTGATTACTTTTTGTACAACACGGGTTTAAAAACTCAAAATTTTACAAAGAATGTATGAGCCCATCAGCGCTTTTGCCACCAAGGAATTTTGCAGTTTTTGAGAGTCAATTTCTCCTTCAAAGAACTAAGAATTTCAGCATCACTTAGGTTTTACTAGCTCTTTAGCTGCCTGAAGTCAATTCATACATTACATGTTTATTTCTGTAAGCAAAGTCGTATGCAAATGAGCAAAAATGTAAACAATGACGTCAGAATGAATCCCCCTATATAGAGAGCTTAAAGGGCCATAGTCAGCCATACCTTTGTTTTTGTTTACATGCCAGAGTTTGGCTAGTATATTTTATTCGGAGCTCGTCGAAACGAAGGAAATCACTGTAAAACTACTCTCCGCCGCAAAACAACTTGCTGTAAAGGAATAAGATTTAGCTTCACCATACAATACTGATTGATAATTTCGATGGCATGGAAACTGGCGGAGGCTGACTCGAGTACTTAAGCAATCCAAAAAAATCACAACAGCAACTACAACTTCAACGAACAAATTAAGGTTTAATATGCAAGTAAAATGATGAAGGCACGTGACTTGAATATCTTTGTACATCCCTTAACCGTCACCTAGTAAGCAGCAACTTGAAATTACCAATTTCTTGTATCTTGGAGAAAGCCAGTTACGACGGCTGTAATGTTTCGTTTTCCTTTGGAAACTGATTGCTGGCATTACACAGTCAGTTTGAGCAGGTGTTTAGATAATTGCAAAATTTTGAAGGCTAAATAAAATATTCATTTTTTGTAGACTACTTTCTTGGCGTCGCCGTCGTCATCGCTCAAGCTTCCCGGTAAGACGATCTAAGATTAGAAGATCAGGGAACCACACAAGGTGAAGAAAAAATCTTTTGACCTCGGTGGGAATCGAACCCACGACC
>CM042748.1:35397916-35422400 GCA_022496165.2 Catalaphyllia jardinei | reverse complement strand
TTTGTGTTCATAGTGCTACGCGGCACAACATTCATAAGATTAGAAGACCTAAGAGGCCCTCCAGTGAAGAGCTAAGGATTTGATGTTGCCGGGGGCATGCCTACCAGCGAGGGATTCCGATTCACGCCTGGGGATTCACGGTGGTGTATATTACTAATTACTTACGATGTATCATAAAATGCAATATAACAACGACAGGATACATTAAGGCTATCTTTACTTTTCTAATCATCCACGTTAAATGGCTGACTTCAGCAATCGAACTGGTACCTGGTAGACAAATTACCACTTACCACTTTGAAGACCACTTGTTGGTTTGGCTAATATGAGATCGTCATCAATGTTTTCTTTATCTGGAATGAAAACATCGTTTTCTTTTAAAATGATCTAGTTGGACCACCTAGCAGTGTAGCATAAACTATAATTTGTTGCAATAAACAAGGTGATATAATAGCTACCCACCGTTGTTTTCTCCCACGCCAGCATCTATGCCCTCTCCTTCTTCTTTGGAGACTAGGGTGAACAGAATATATAATTCGGTTATCCTTAAGAACTAAGATAAGAGACATAAGTTCTCATCGGTCCGAAGGATTTTCACGGAGGAAGCGATGGTTTCAGTTGTTTGATTAGCTAATCACAAAAAAGTCAAAACAATACCGGTTTGTTTTAAAGGAAAAAAAAAAGTTAGTCATAGGGATGCATTGTATTGCTTTTTTGAAAAAGAAAAAGAAAAACGCGCGCTGATTTATTGAAAATCGTATTTCAATAACTCGATTGAACCACAAAACTCCGGAAGTTATAGTAGTCACGTTTGTTATTTTCTGTTTTCGAGAAAAGATAGAAAAGGTATTATTGGTTTTTCGATCGATTTGTAGATCAAACACAACAACAACAACAACAACAACAACAACAACAACACACGGTTTATTACCAAAACTAGAAAACTCTTACAAACACGATTATAGAAACAAAAAATTAGGTAAGTTCACCTAGAATAACTTGAAAGGTTATCGAGCTGAATGAAATTAAATATTATTTTATAAAAAGAAGAAGTATAACACTCGTGAAAGCTTGGGCCAACTCGAACAATTCTCCCCAATTTTCACTCATATTTCTTTTTACTCGATGAAAACACCCAGTGCCAATTAAGATTGTTCTAGAACCGTTGGTTCTACTACCCCCACTTCCACGATTACATAATTAAATTTTCGCCATGCCACCAAGGTCTCTTTTGCTTCGCTTATTTTGAAAAGGCTTTTTGCTTTGGTCTGTTACCACTTTTCTCCTGTAAGACTATCTAATATAAAAGTGTTCTGCACAGTTTGACTCGTGTAGATGTATTCTTGGTTTTCATGTGACGTAATCATATTCCAAAAATCAAATATTACCTTTCCTTCTGTGGTTTTAGTTTCATCGGATAAAAGATCCTATAGGAACTTGACGTTTCACAATGTTTTAGCTTATCAGGTTCTTCTTATTGTAACACAGCACGTTTGAATTTCTAAGCTTTTGCGTTTCGTGACATGAAAATGGCGGCCCGAGAGGCCCGGCTGTCGCGTAGGTCAAAAGATGAGTTATGGCTTTAGTTTTTGCTAACTAAACAGCGTTCGCACTAGAAGAAGCATTTATTTCAATGTGTCGGATCTCTAGAGCAATAATGTTTCGTTCTAATAGCAAAACGCAAAGACAGATGTTTCTGTTACTTTACAGCCGCCATGTTTGTGCCCCTCCGAAGAGCACAAACATGGCGTCTCCATACAAAGCTCTCTATTTTTGGGTGACAGACTTCTGCAAATAACTCGCGAATGAAAAACAGCAGAGACCTGATTCTTGGCGGGGTTGTTTATATATCAATCCGAGTCTGTCGTATACCAGATTCTTGACTTTATTCATTGCATAGTTACGATTTTTGGTTTTAATCTTATGACTGGTGAAAACCGAGTTAGAGAATAGTATGTTATTAAAAGACAATTATACCTTCTTCACTGTCTTGTTTAGATACTGGTAAGAAGTCTACTCCCATACCCGCCGGAATTCCAGTATTAGAAGGCTTTGGGATGTGCTCTGCAACGCAAAAACAACATAGACAATATCAAGAGAATCATTCTCTTGACAATACACAACATATATCTGCTGGTCAGAATACTCTTGCGTACTTAAGTAAGAAGTTGTCTGCGGAAGTGAAATGTAAAATAGAGGAAACATTTCAGGTAGCTCACCTCTGGTAACAGCATCTGCCATAAGACCCTGGTCTAGCTTAGAAGTAAAAGTTTTGATCCCAGCATTTCCCGCGGATTTTCGTATCTCATCTGTGAAAAGAGCCATAAGGGTTGAGGAGCAAGCAGTGGATCATTATAAAAGAATATATAAAAAAGAGAAAGATAAATATTTAATTGACCACTCCTCCAATTGGGGCTTTTCAGGCCAATTTCTACGGTTCTTTCAGCCTTGTTTGAACTGTAAAAACGTCTTCCATCTAAGCTATGAAGACACACATACAATCAGCAGCTTTGGGCCGTTAAAGCTTCTATGATTTCCAGGTACGGCATATTAGATATCTACAAACAGGGGACCTCAAAAGTCAATTTCGGCCTTTTACCTTAAACATAAGTGGCGCCAGATCCTTAATTGTGCTGAAATGGCAACATTTACCTGGAGTAGTTCCTGATGTGTAAGTGGCCACGAATCCTGGTTTGGGTCTTCCAATGCGCTCCTTAGACTTAAAAGCAATCTTGAGCTCGTTCGAAGAAATATTGAAAGCCTTTGGAATCTGATTTCCACAAAGCTTTTTAGTCTTTCCTTGAATAGGTTCGTCTATTACCACATAGTCATCTTCACAGCTGTGGACAGGTAGCAATAATAGAGCTGTTACGACATTCAATTCTCTTCTTGTTTATTTTGTCTTCACTTCGGCCAAGATGCGGCTTGAATAGGACTTTTTAATTTGTCAAAATTATATACACCACTTCTCCCATCCCCGCAAAAAGCTAATAAAAAAGTGATATATTTTAAAAGCCGATGCCTTTATTTAGGTTTTGATAAGTGGATAGAAACAAATTCTTAGTGAGGTAGAAATGGTCACTCGAGTTCTCGATTGGATTCATGGCATCTTTAATACAGTACATCTAGGATATGTTTCCTTACTTTGTGTTTCCTACGTCAAATGCTTGGAAAGCGACTTTGATTGGACCCTTTGCAACTTTAATGGTAGTATTGCACTCTTCGTTGCTTGGATACGGTTCTGGATAGTTAGGTGACGTTATCAAACCAACTGGTGACGTCAGAACAGCGCCGCACTGATCTGTGAAGAAGAATTATTAGCCTTTAACAAACTGTTCGCTAAATTCTCCCTCCTCATAAAGTAAAGTTATTATTAATAGAATTAAATGTCAATGTTGCTTTATTTATCACAGTTGAGTTAGTTTATGTGCTAATACAACACCATTTTACTTATTTCAGTATTAAAATATAGGAGAACTTTACAAATCGTTCTCAACATATTGAACTGTTCTTACACCCGTAACCCACAGCTTCTTGAAACACCAAAACTGCTTATGAACTTAAGTAAACCTAAAAACTTTGCTATTATGGCTGGTCTTAATATATAAAAAAGAAGAACCTCCCTCCCCTTTGCTACCTCCAGGATTGGTGGGTCTGTCGACAGCCTCGTAAGATGCACTAAATCCTTGAGCTGTCTGAGATTCGTCAGAAAAGAACTTCACACAAAGTTTGTTTCCTGTGGAAATAAATGGTGCTGGTTCCTGTTTTCCACAGTATTTAGTTTCAGCTTTGAATGACGAACAGTCCCCATCCATGACCTTCACAAAGTCTCCTTTACACTTCTCGGGTCTTGAGGTGTCCTCTGGAGATACCACTTGCATGCTAAAACAAACCAATCAAACTAAAAAAAATACAAATTGCGTTTTCAACACATGGGAGGCTAAAATATTTTTTTGTGTGTGCCTTTGTCGAGGTAACCTTTAGGAATATTGTAACGCGCTGCATCTTTTTAAAAATTCAAGCATATTTTGGCTCTTTTAACTGTTTTATCGTTAGTCATCACAGAGTTCTAAATAAGCATTTACAAAAGTTCCAAATCAGCATTTACAAAAGGCACTTTTTACGATGGCCAGTAGAGAACCATATCAACTTGGAACAAAGTCAATAAAATGTGCGAGGCTAGTCGAAAGCATAAATTTTACCTGTGGAAATTAAGCTTGATAACCTTGTTCGGGTTGACTGAGATAGTTGTAACACATTCCTTGTTATCAGGGTAATCAGCTGGATAGCTTGGTGATGAGAAAGTTCCAACGTCTGTTGTAAAGTTCCCCCCACAATTGTCTGAAATGTATCAAAATGAAATTTGATGTGTGTCATATCACCGAATGGTTCACGGTTTTCATGTATAACGTCACGAATTGACGCTGTTACGTTGTTAAACGCGGTCGTTGTTTCGTAGAAAATGGTTGTGAGAGTCATAGTTTGACTTTTTCAAAAATGTCTTTATTTGAATTCTTTTGCGTTACGATTGAACGGTTTTGGCTATAGCAGTTTATTAAAAGAACTGCTTTGCCAGCCTATTCACGGAACCTAGGATGCAGTTAATGCCTTTTCTTACTAGCTAGAAATTTTACTTATGAATGTTGTACTAACTAGTCGAAAATGGAAGTATAACCTCTAATTTGAAGAACGGACAGAAACTAAAATAAGGGGCAAGTCGTGAATTATTCTTGAAGATTCTTTAAAGTATACAAAACACACACAGATTGTCAAACAGACTTACCATCTCCAGGACAGGGATTGTGCACATTACAGTATTCTTGTGTTGGCGGCTTAAGCGCTGCATCGCACTGAGCCTCCTCCATGTCCATTAGGTTTCCACGGTGGTCTGCCTTCATGCATTTTACGGTCCGCTTCTGAAGTCCACGTCCACATTTTGTTGAACACTGTAGCGTTAAAGAGAGAGCAAATGTTATCTGGAGTACAAGAGGCTTTGTTTCAGTAAGAAGCCACATGCATGCTTTAGTTAATTGTGTAGAAAGCAGTCAGGAAGTATTGGGAAAATCATAACTTTCCTTGCAGAAATAGTAATGTGTGTAATGTGCACCTGTCCGAACTGAAAAAAAGTAAACTTCTTTCTTTACTTGACCGGCCACCAATATAAAAAAAAGATGTTTTATCTGTTCCATACTATACAAAAGTAAAATTTTCCATCATATGAGCCATTCCTTCGTTGCTATTGACTTCTACTTGATGCAGTATGTTTACCGGGAAGCCACACGCTTACCTGTCCAAATGGTTGAGCCACCCACTCAGATGGGCACGGTACGTTATTACACGCCTCCACCATGGAGGGTTTAGGATCTGAGCAGAGTCTAGAGTCGACGTCATATTCAATTCCATCAGCTGCCACTTGCAAGCACTTTATTTCACGTGTTCTGTTCCCGCCATTACAGGTCTGAGAACAGTCTTCCCATCCCTCCGGTTTCCAACTATGATGAATATTGATGTAATCTTCGTTAACGAGTGAAGAAACCACAGGTTTTATTTAACGAGTGATCCCTCTAGGCATCCCATTAAACACTGTACTGAAGTGGGTCAGATGTAGACTGAAGTTAGGATGTGCATGCAAATCAAGGGCCAGTCCTGCTATGTCGCCTTTGCAGTTGACCGTTTCGTAAACGGTCGATGCCATTTTTCCCTCTATGCCACTTCTATGCCACTTCACTACCAGGTTGATCCGCCAAATTTCCGCAAAAATTAAATTTTTAAACGCGACTTTCTTAAATATTAATGATAGAGTCGCGCCCCATCCAACAAATAAAAGCTAACTAGTGTGAATACGAACAGTTAAGCATTTGGTGAGTGTGTTTTACTCCATCAACAAATACTGACCAGTTTCTGCCTTGTCTACTCTTAAACTAAAGCAGATGTAGCATCGTCCATTCTGAAAGGTTTCCAATTATGGCATCGACCGTTTACGAAACCGAAATTAGCCTTGCCGTTCAGACGTAGATCTATCTTAATTATAAACAAGACAATTTCTTTGATGCTTTATTTAAAGCGAAGTCGTCTCATAACTACTTACACAGGAGGGCATGGCTGATAGTTGCAGTGTACTGTCTCACGCGGCGGTCTTAAGCCAGCATCACATTTAGCTTCAGTGACTGGAGAACCATCGTCTGACCTTCGACATTCCGCATACGAAATCTCCGAACCTAATGAAAGGAAACAGAGCCATAAGGAGACTCACAAAGATACAACGTAGACATCTTTGGTATAAAAACGAATGTGTACATAATAAGATTGATTAAACTTTTTATCGAATCAATTCTTAGTGAAGTAAGCATTATCAATTATTCACATATTAATTCGTTATTTTTCGACTACCAGTCTTGTTTCCTACCGAAAATAAGATAAAGTATTTTGATAAAATCACTGAAAAAGAACATTATTTCACAAACACCAATATACCGCACTACCTCCGCCGCAGGAAACACTGCAGCCAGATTTGACCACAGCCCAGTAAAACTCTTCCTTCTGTGTGTCTTTGGTGGTGCTTTCAGGAGAAGCGATTTGTCCCCTTCTGTCGACATCATAACCCATGCGCTTGAGCCAGTCCAAGGCACTTGTAATAAGGTTAGCAGCTCCCGGAGTAACCTCCTTCTTTGTGCTTGTACTGTTTCGCGCTACGCTGCCTCTGGATCCCGGCAAGCAAGTACTTCCGTCTCCGTTGCACACACCGCATCTATCGATTACTGCATTAGAACCAATGACGCCATCACAACCAACTTTCTATTGAAGAGATGACAGCAATTGTCAGATTCTTGCTTATACCTGTTTACACAATCTGGATGACATATCAATTTGAATGTATTCATGGCGAGGTGGATATGGTTGCAAATCGCAATAAAAATAATATGCACCTTTTTTACTCTTTAGATAAATTATCGTTATAATAGACCAATTTCGATAAATTAAAATTCCGTCTCAAACAATAGACCTCAGAACGAGGCTCTGGGGGAATGAACCGCTCAAACTCTGTATTTATTCCCCAGAGCCTCGTACTGAGGTCTATTGTTTTACACTGAATTTTAATATATCGAAATTGGTCTATTGGTGATGATCTCAAATGATAAATGATATAAACTTGAATGGTACCAAAGGGAGTATATAAAGGTAACAAACAACTCTCCAACCAAAGGTCACCGATTGCTTTATTGCCTTACCGTACATTGTCCCTCGATACATTTGTCAAGAGAATTCTTTTCACAGTCGGTGCCATCGGCAACATTTCCAAAGGCAAATCCTAAACCAGTTCCTTTAATAAAACAACCCAGAACACACTTGCTCTCTGCAAACAAACATTTAGTCATCACAATTCTATTAACTGTGTTTAACCGTATTTAGCTCTATTTATACTGCATTTTCAACTGAAAAATGCCGCAAACTTCGAATAACGCAATGATTGGATTTCTTTTTAACAATGGGTGATATACAAGATGGCGTCTCTTGTCCATAACTACATTTACCAGAATCCTTCACTTTTCTTTCTCATGCTAACCAACTGGGACCCTGCTATGATTCATTGACTAAAATAATGAAGGAAAAAAGAACTAAGTTACATGGGTATTTGTGGTTATAGCCAGATGATCGTGTAAGCGTTGTATTGCATTGGAAAAAAAAAGGATACTGATTTTTTGAATAGCTGTGCTGCCGTAACCCTATGTTCCATAGAGATGATCTTGATCATCTCGAAAATGGATAAAACGTCCAAAACACGCAAGAACTTACTTAACGTTGAAGGTTTCCATTCCCACTCGTAGTACTGATCGTTGAACAGTTGTGAGTTTTTTACTTGACACTGCTGGTTTCTGAATTCCATTGATTCAGTTGAGCAGGACTAATAACAGAACAGCATGTCAGAGGTGACTACCTTACATCCCTGTCTAAAAGCACTCAAAGCAACCCCAACATTCGTTAATGATACATGCTCTTCAGGTTTTATGTATTGTCTCTCCCAGTACATTCGATTGAAAGCGTGATTAGTTAAAACAATCGAAAAGAAAAATAAGTTCGTCAGTGACGGTGCTTCAAACGTCCTGCTTTGTGTGAAGCCACTCAGAATGTACATGGACACTCTCCCCTGGACAAGATGGTCCTTATCCAGGTTGTGCTAACAACCTGCTGGGTCCCATTTGTGAAGCCACTCAGAATATGCACGGACACTCTCCCCTGGACAAGATGCAACAGCACTTACCCAGGATCTGCCTAAGAACCTGCTGGTTACCATTTATACTTCTCAGAGTAGAAGGACGCTGTGATGGCTATGTGCCTTGTATCTTGTACATCTAATATAGATGATTTATCCTATCGACTTACCCCAGTGTTGCACAGTTTATATTCTTTTTCCTCTCCTTCGCAGCGCTTCCCGCCATTTTTAGGGCTGAATTTAGAAGACAACATAATTAATAGCAAAACCATCTTTACTTATTAGAAGACAGGAATCAAGGGGATATGACATACTGTTTCCCGAATTCGAACGACTAGAACAAACTTACAATCACAACAGTCGTAAAATACAAAGCTCATTGGTTAGTATTATGATTAGTTTCGATCCCTGTTTTACTTCTGTTGTGAAAATTGTCCATCTTTTACGTACCCCTCTACTCAAATTTTGGCTCTAATGACGACTCATTCAATTTACAAATGCACAACGCTATATAAGAGTGAAATTTTACTTTAATTTACGCTACCGCACGTGTTTTGATCAATAGCAAAAAACCTTTTTTATAGAATATAAATATTGATATTTACCGAGGTGCAATGCATCTACGTTCTCTGTATTGCACACCTCCTCCACATGTTCTACTACAGTCGGAATACTTATCGGACCATTTTGACCAGCCACCGTCCACGGTGTCATCTCCTTCAGTGCCCAGCTGTATACACTGACCCCTTCTACACCACTGCAATATTAAAGTGAAGAAACGTCATTAAGAAGTCATTCCGGAGCTGATGATAACACTGGAATTTTTTTGCAACTAGTTTTTTAAGTAGTTAAGGCTGCCAACAATGGTGCGTTTCAATGAAAGCCAAAGTTACAGCTCCATTAAATAAACCAAGTTTCTACTTGCAGTAGCCCAAAACAAGTCCAGAATTCCCTCGAGTTATCCGTCTCACAACAAAATGTAACACATGTAAATTTCTATCGTGTTATAAAACATCTTCTGTGCTTCATTAAAGTTACTAGTACAGGGCCTAACTGTCTAATATGTTTTTAAAGAAACCATCCGGAATGGCTAATAAAACGTTAATAATTACCTTGTTATCTCCACATGGAGTACCATCAGCTGCGGGCATCTCAGCCGTTTTGCAATTTCCACTTCCCCCGGGTACTTCACACCAGAGCTTCACACAGATTTGCTGTAATTCCACACGTTGTCATCAGTTATAAATACCACAGAACTTGTGCTTGCTAGTTATTTTCTGTTATTTTTTTTGAAAATCTAAACAATATTTTGCATTTCATCTCTTGTGTAAGTTTTGTTGAGATCATAGAACAGAAAGCTACAAAAACCATATCATGAAGTCGCAAAAATGTGTTCCTTAAATAACATGACGCAGCTCTTTGAAAATAAAACTTACGTCCATAAACTTTTGCCCTCCACAGAACTTAGCAGCCTGGCCGTAAGCCAACTGACACTGTTCATTAGCGTCATACAGTCTGCCGGGCTTGTCCAGGGTCTTGGTCTCTATCACATTCTTTTTGGTTGGATTATCATCCAAGCAGCGAGAATCCTCTGAGCTGTTTGATACAATTGTGCTTTATTATTTTGTAATTTATTTACAAGTGTGGTTATTTTACAGCTATACAAAGTTTTTGCTCAATTTTTCTATGTCTATGAATTACATTTAGCGGGCAACCAGCTGGGATGTACAGGTTTTCTTGACACAGTCACTAATAACTATATAAGTTATCAGCACAACTATTTTAGCTGCCAGGAACCCCGAGCCATCGTAAATATTTTCGTCTCATTATTTAGCGCATTCCTCACATGTAATCATGATTACGGCTCTAAAAAATAGCCTTCTTAACTGATTGAAAACAAGAAGCAACTGACTCAAAGCACATTCCTACGGATGATTGCAACATTGACTCAACTGCCGCATCACATAGCTAGCTGATGTAAAAATCGTGTTGAAAACCAAACCAAACAATTAACGATACTTAATTTTTATATGATGGGGAAATGGAGAATGTTTTTCCTTGACATCTGACAGTCAGCAAGTTCCTAAAAGTGTTAGGAATTTTGTTGAATCCAAGTTTTTATGAACTAGGTAATTATTAATTTGTTTGTCTTTGTACGTACTTTAGGAATTGTTGCAGATAGTTCTTACTGCATGGTGACCACTGGAATGCTGACTTCTTCCCTGCCGGGTAAGATGCCATGATATTCACACCATCAGGACACGCACCTCTGTCATGGTTCATTCCAAGACTGAAAATAACAACAACAAAGAAATTGATCAGAATGTACTTGCCGACATATCAAATCTTAAATCTAGGTATAACGCACTTCAGGGCTAAAGAAAACCAAGAAAGATGTCTAATCATGTAGCTCACCTGTGTCCTGTTTCATGGGCGAGAGTCATTCCAAGCATCAAACCGTTGTCTTGACCAACACTCGCAGAATTTGGGAAGCTGCACATTCCACGGGTTCGTGTAAGACCTGTTGGAATTTTAGCATTACTGTAATATAGTTTTTAAAACATATTAATTTCTTATTTTTTAATCAACATTGAAGGCTGCCTTGTAATCTTACTGTCCAGATCCACTATGAAAGAGACATTTACATTCATATTTTCTGACACAAAAAGAACGGCCTGTCAGTCAGTGGAGAGAAACAATACTTTGTGCTTTGTGTCCGACGGGACATGGCAATAATAACAATAACTGTGGATAAATGAGAATACCTAATGTGTCACAAGGCTGGTTCTTGTCTTTGCAAATATTATATCTGTGAAAGAAAAATAAGGACTATTGTAAAATACTTAGTTTTAAATAAATAAATAAATAAATAAATAAAAAACCCGTGGCACACGCCTATAAAAAACTGAGCTGCTTGTCGTGACTTTGGTATTTCTTAGGGTGTTTAGCCTCATGAGTTCCCTAGCGGAGCTTTCGCGGAACCTTTTAGGGCATTAAGCCGAAGAAATATGACAGGCGATGATGTGTTGTTTTAGGATTTGGACCTCTTAGGGACTGAAAGAATTTCAAGCCACACCCATAAATGAGGATCATAACACCATCTATGACGAGAACCACCGTCCTTTTTGTATTGGAGTTTCCCCGTGAATAAAATCACAAATAAAGAAATAAGCAAACCGAACAACAGAAAAGCAGAGACAAAAGAAAAACACATCAAACTAAGCTTTAAGTCGCATAGACAGCTTCTACACAAAGGGGCCAAAGAGGAGCCTCGATAAAACTATTATATTAACATTCAGCAGCTACTGGGTACGCGTTTTTTTTTTACCTGGTAAATAAAGTAGCATAATCATAGTGATTTTCATCGTTGTCCAAAGGATTGTTGTTCCTCTCCGCCCATCTACCGAAGCTTTCCAGTGTATTGCTTGCGTGGTGATTTACGACAAGTCCAGACTGTTGAATAAAAATATTTCAAATTACACTGGCAGCTGGAACTAATACTTTGCAGTCCCAACTACTTTTAAATCAGAATCCCCCCCTGCGATACCATGACGTTTGGTTTAAAAATTGGCAAAGGAAACTTGGAGTAGGAGCATTGAAAAAACTGGAATAAAGATTAAATTTTATGCAAACAAATAACGGGAATGAAATGATTGTTCCTTAGGTCAACTCGCGTCAGTAATTAAATTGATAAGCCTTAAAATTCAAAATTGTAACTCCCCTGTTGACAGATGATTTTACAAGTGAAAGTCTCCAACAACCAGCCTCAATATAATCAATGGATATCTACAAGTACTTCTGCGATGTTCCAAGTGAATTTGACAGATGAGTTTGTCCCATCTCGTGGCATTCCACAAAAATTACAATTAGCATTTCAACAGTAATATAGTAAATTTACCTGAGGAGTTGTTAGAATCTGCATTCTGCTGACTACGAAATTCACTTGATTCTGGCCAATGCTTCCATCTCGCAGAAGGTTTGAGGCCTAAAATATAAGAATACATAGATTTAGCTAAGCCTAAGGGCGGAGATCCTGAGCCGGGTTGTTCAGAGGGCGATTAAGCTAACCGCTAGCCTTGATAACCATGAGAAAATAAATTAATGGATTTCCTTTACTTTTCTGAATGAGTATGGAGCTCCGCTTAATTGAAAGGGCCGCCGGAGCTCCGCTATAAAGATGAATTCTCCACTTCGGAAAATACCATGATATTATTTGTTTGTCTACCCATGCCCAAATACCATAATATTCTTTGTTTGTCTACTCAAATATTGCATAAGCATTGTTTCCAGTCTCTTTTGGGACTTACAATGGTCCCAAGAGCAAACAAATACAATGCCTAATCAAAATTTTGGGTAGACAAACAAAGAATCTTATGGTACCTTCCGAATTGGCTTCTTGTTGACACAGCGGACACAGTGATAAACAGGGATATATCATGTCGATACCTCGGTTTAATCCAAATGGTGAAATGAGATGAACGAATAAAACACAACAAAGAATTGAGGAAAAACGTGCTATACACTTATCAACACAAGCGAATCTGAGAAAATAAATTAAAGAGAATATTACACTCTTCCACTTTTGTGCAGTGATTTGATTTTGATACTGACTTTCAAAGGTTGAAAGTTGGCTTGGAGGAAATGTTGAACATATGTCATCTGCATGGATGTTTTCCAAGGCATATTTTGTACTAGACTTTGTATAAAGATGTTAGAGAAATTCGATGTACGATTTCGTTGCAGAGAAGCTAAAATAATATCCGCATAAAAAAGCAAATAAATTAGATTAAATCAGGATTCTTTCTAACTCAAGTCAAGTGTTTCACATATGGTCAACACCTATCCAGGCCAATTTGTGTACTCCTTATCATGCTTGCTTCGTGAACTCATTTTTGAATAAGTCATAGTATAATTAAGTGCCTTGCCCAAGAACATGATATGCGGATAACGATTAAGCCCGTTTCGAGGCCTCAATGAAGCCAGGGTGACCTCATGGTTAGTGCGCTCGTCTACTGATCAAGCGGTCCGGGTTCAAGTCCTGGCCGGGGACATTGTGTTGTGTTCTTGGACACGGACACTTTACTCTCCAGTGCTTGTCTCCTCCCAAGTGTATAAATGAGGACCAGCGAACTTAATGTTGGGGGTAACCCTTCGATGGACTACCATCCCATTCAGGGGGGAGTGGAAATTACTTCTAGTCGCTTCATGCTACAGAAATCGGGATAGGATCCGGCCTTGTGGGCCTGGCTTGTAGCAGACTTAACCTTTTACCTGTTTCCCTGCGTCTACATGCATGGGCTGACTCAGTTACCCATGAGATGTCAAATTAAAGGCTCGAGGCGTGCTTTATCTGTCATTATCAGTTAATTTGTTTAATACTACAGAGTTGCATGGCACAGTTTGGAATTGTATTTACTACTTACAATATTGCATGCTGACAGCGCGTATTGCTTTGCGGCGTCTTCTCCGTGGAAATTCGTCATTTTTGGATCAACCACAACCAAGGTCTCTATGTATTTCTCTTCTCCAGGCCCCGCTGGTCCATGCCTTTGCGAGGGTTGTGTATCATTCAACGAACGTATTAGGCGAATTTTTGGGTCATCTGTACAAACGAGTTGTATATATACAAGTATGCATCAAACAAACATTTGGGGACAGTGTGTAAAGAGATGCATGGACATTCAAAAATTTGAACGTCTATAATGTACTTTCTAGGAAGAATAATAAAGTAATGACAGATATAACGTATGATAATTTTCTTAAAAGGTTTACCATATCTCGGTTTGCCAAGCCAAACTTCGAGAAAACTGAAAACCATTCGAGCCAAAGTTATTAAAAAGAAATGATCGTTGCAAGAAAATATTACCTTCGGTTCCACAAGTATGTATTTCCCTCTTTTCTCTTGCGACATTAGGAGCTTGTCTTTTACTAAGGTTAGCAGCTCTTCTATAGATTATATGAGGTTTACTTCTACCATTAGAAGTTACTTTGTCATGTAAGTGAGTCGGAAGTGGCTCGATGAAATATGATTCGTCCTCTAAGTGAATAAGCCCAACCTAAAGCAAAATAAAAAAAAAAGAACGTGAAAAGACGTCAATATTACTTAATTTTTAGGACTCGACCGCGTTAGTTTGAATGACCTGTACATTGAGTTTCCCCTAAGATCAATAATTGCGTTTTGTATTGCCATAAATTTCCAGAGAGAATGGAGAAACAATTTCGGAAAACAGCAGAAAACCGCGCGTATTATATCCAAACTTTCAAAACTTTCTCACCCAGAATTTCTGCTCTAGCTGATTGTAACCCCCCTGGAATTTGCCAAGGTTTGCGTTGGCGGGATCGTAGTTTGAAAATTCAAGAAAGTTTTGAGCGATTTTTCACAAACTTTCCCAGGAATTCTCCAACTATAAATCCCGGGGTTTGTGGTCGAATGGACAATGGACAATGAATACTTAGTTTACATTGGAACGCTGTTCGATCGTCGCGATTGACCTCATTAATGAGCCTGTTGATCTGGTTGATGGTCTCCACTATAAAACTTATACAATTCAATAACGCTTGAATACGTTTTGACAGATCATCCAATTCACATGGGCAATTATCTATATTTAGTGAAAGTTGAGAAGACTGTTTACATTCAGATCAGTATGGCATGAATGATTGTCCAATGCAAATAGCAACAAAAACTCATAAATGCCTTGTTTGCTTAGTATTGTGTACTGCGCTACTAACTGAGGGCACAATGACTAAGATTGCCGAATGCCAAAGAGTTTCAGCGAAGTCTAGGAGTTGAACTTGGTGGAGCTGCGTTACAAATCAGGCAGCGGTTAGATTCAGCCGGAGCTAAGGTATGGGACGAAACCCAGGTCGTTGTTCACAGCTCTTTTATAGACCAACTACTCAGTTTCACTTTCTCCTTAATTGAATATACAGAGCTAACAGTCATTTCCAACATAAAGATATGCATTTCTTAGCAATTTAACAGGTCCAACTTTTCAAACGAGACTTGGTAGTTGCTGCGTGTACTTACCAATCCATGGCAATTGCTCATTGCTACTGTTGATATTGATGTAGCTTTCACTCTTCCAACATAGTGACAATTTTCCATGGTATGTCGTTTTAATACTCTTCCATACTTTCCTAAAACCTCAACTTTGAACGCAGGTGCCAAAAGTCTCCTGTTTCGTTTTAAATGAAGATGAAGATCATTTCCAAACCCTGACACCTTATAATGCACTTCTTCGTTGTGATCTACTTCTTTTGAAGAGCGGCGAATACGTATTCTTGGATACGACAGTTCGTGAGAGACGAAGGCGCCTTCCTCGTCGACTTGAATTGGATGCACAACGTTGTACTCAGGTACTAAAGGCAATTAAAGATAAAAACATGTAATAAGGTTCAGACATTAAATATTTTATCCCCATAACTTTCAATGATGCCAGATTGGAAAGACCTATTGTGGTGTTATATAATATTGAGCACTATGTAGTGACTAATTGACCAAAAGAAAAATGTTCCTTATAGCATGCAGGATCCAGTGCCAAGATTTACAGGGCAAGAGAATCTAAACTGGGTTTTGATTCCTCTGTGCTCTCTTTCCAGAAGTGAAGTTAAGTTGTCGTCCGAACGAATGTGATCATGCAGATGGGGTAAGAAAGGCGGGTTACCTAAACGCTTAGTTTTCGTCGAGCACATTATATTAATTTGAGCCCCAGTTATTTTAAGATCTTAAGAAACTTTAGATTCGTTTTCCCAGGCTTTCCTCTCGTTGTTTGCTTCACATTGTGTTTGCACTACATGTAAGTGCTTGGATGTGATAACGTAATGTTATCCAAGTTTAACCTCGATTCGCAAACACGAATAAATGTCGAGCTCAAACTTACCCAGTATGTGGCCTCACCCTTTTGAACTCTCAGTGTGATATGATTAACTTTTAAAACTTGTTTAATGGTAAACAGGTAACAGAATCATTACCGTCGTTATGGGAGTCTATTCCAAACAAGCGGGAGAGGTCTCTGGCTGTCATATGTCTATGGATGCCATGGGAATAAGGCTACATCAAAAGAGTGAAAAAAAAAACCGCCTTTAATGTTATCAATACTAATGTTAATGGTTCTAAGTCTTTTAATCTTACCTGGACACTGAAGCACCAAAAAGGGACGAGGCCTTAGCATGTCACTCTGCATCCTCATATAGTTTCTATGACAGTCTTGGAGAGTGGCAGCACAAGCTAACTTCTATTATCCGTAATTGGCAAGTTTAAGAAATGTCAAAACCATGCCAAATCATGGGCTACGGTCAATGTCGGTTCCACTCACTGGGAGCAAATACTCTAACCTGCTTACATTCGTCAAGAGTGCCGTGTCAATTAAAGGTTCCCAAGAACGCCATATTGGTTCCGCTTAACGTTTTTTTACCTTGAGCCCCGACTATGTTCCTTCACTACCGTGTAATTATCGTGTCACCGTAGGCGTAGTGTAATAATGCGTGGCCATTTGCTCAGCAAATTAGTTACAAGAATAATTTCGTGAACACACCAAACATGAGGAATTGATTTGCCGTTGGACATAACTTTCACACACAAACAGGTCTGTCTATTGATGACAATCATGTACTTACATGCGTTTTCTTCAGTTCAACAACGGATAATGAACATAAGCAAAGAACCAGTTTTATGATCTTGAAACATCTTTCTCCCCCACCATCCATAGCGGCCCAGGTAAGCGACGTTTCTTCTTCGAATCAATAAAAATCGACAAAAAGACGGGATATTAGTCTACGCGTCTGGTGATTTGAAAGAAATGGAGGTAATATTTATTACTAATAACGACTGCCACTACCCAATAACCAAACATTTACAGTACCTTATACTCTCATCCTAGCAACATTTCATATTCGTGCGAAGCACTCCCTCTAGTCAGTTATCTTGAAATCGTAAAATACTCTATCTCTAATAATTTATCGGTCCCGCAATATTATCGTGGCGACTTGAAAATTAAATTAAATTAACACTCGAACCGTGACCCTCGACAAAGATATGTTAAACACACACAGAAACAAATCCAAACAAGTCGAACGGAAATTAACAGCAGGCTAAACGCTCTGATTCGCCCGAGTGATTTAAGGCGTTCATTTGGCGTGACGGCTTAGGTACAGTCTTACCTCCAACTGGCTTGCTGTTAGCTGAATCACCTTTTTATCCCAACAGGATTAAAACTTTGAGAAAATCCTTGTATCCTTGTATTAAAATGTGGCGATATTTTCATAGCCTGCCATGTTTTTTAGTTTGTTTTATTTTTATCCATATCTTTCTAAACTGGTAGTTTTTCGTGTTTATGACACATTGACCTGTTATGGCGCATATGATTGGTGCAGTTTTATTGGTTTGCTGGTGGCATCACAGCAAAAGATGAAGCTTCATCAAAAATTTATCCTAAGGACATGATCTTCCGTAGCGTTCAAATGCCTTGCTGTTAAAGCCAACAAAATGAATGTTCATTGGTTGAGTAGCAAAAATATGTTTTCCTCAGACTGGGGTAACTTTGATGTTTTTATTGGTATTTCGATTTGAGGCTTAAGCCTGAACAACGAGAACCATTTTCGGAGTAAAAAATGGCTCAAACCTCTAATTTGAAATTCTTATATCATATCGTTTTCATGCTGATAACCGTCATGTTACTCGATTCGGTGGAGTTAGAAACTCTTTTATTTTTTCCTTCAAGAGAAGTAGTAGATGGCTATTTTCGTGATGTTCATACAAGGAATTTCTTCTTTTTAATTCAAGCTAATTCAGTAGAGAGTGTTTACAGAAGATAGAACACCGATGCAAAACAATTTTTTTTACATTTCAAACACTTCAGCAAGGTTGAGGCTAGCAATGCACCATACATAGATGATCAAGGGGAAATAAGTTACTTCCGCAAAGTGCAAACCTGATGAGAAAGTAATTAGGACAATTAGCTTCTCAATTCACCTTATTAGCAAGGAGGTGCTAATCTTCCAACTTATTGGTTTTCAATTTAAACCTAAAAAATTAATACTAATTCAACTATTTAGAATAATATTAACGGTTAATTAGATTTACAAGTTCTGGATTTTGTCAGCCTTAGGCGAGTAGACTACAAATGATGTCAAACAACTACATGCATCCGTTTTCGGGGGAAAGAGGCCGAAACCACGGTACAATGCACACATGATAATCTCATGTACCCAGTGCGTATCGGCTTTTCTATTCTTGTCTGATGTTTGAGAATTATCAGTCATGATTTCCTTGCAAATCTGCAAAGAATCGAAGTATATCGCGTAAAGGGAGACTTCTCGAAGCTTAGACACTGAGAGAGCAAACTGCATTGACGAACACACCGACTAAAATTAATGGTTATAGAATGAACTGTTGGAAACAGTTGCGTGTGCGTGTGTGTGTATGTGTGTGACAAAGGAGGACGTAGTAAGAACAAATGAATGAATAGTCTGTAAACAAGCTTTCTATTCGAGGATAGGGTAAAGAGAAAGCGGGACGAAAAAAGACGGGAAAATTCCGAGCCAAGCAGTTGAAGGCAAACTAAACTTGATTTTCTATTCAGTATTGTAATATCTCGTTATAATCCAAGTTTTATCCACATGCGAGCTTCATCGTGACCCTCCCGTTTACCAAACTCATGTACACCTTGCCAGTCGATCGACAGTGACATATTTTTTATCTCCAGTTTAACACAGTGAAGCAGATCTGTTGGTAACGAAGCCAGAACAGCAGCATCATCGCCCATATGGGTGATGCCCCTTAAGAACCAAGTGTTTCAACTGGGTAACCTGGTAACTAACGAAGTTTACGTCAGAATTGGTTGGCTTGGCCTTTTTTCTGTCTTCTAAATGTAATGGACCGAGTGTGGCCAATACCGGTTTCACTGCTGGTCTAGAACATTTACTTTGTTAGTTTGGTGCCACTCCGAGCCCATAAGGTGGTTGCCGAAAATTGTTATAGGCCGTGATGGTAATAATGCTCAGTAGCGAACACAAACATTTGCGCAAATAAATTAACTATCAAATTACGTAACTAATAAATAACAGACAACATGATTTAATACGTGCAATTCAAGATAAAACATGATTTCAAAAGGGCAATTCCCTCACCGAATGTACTTTTTCTAATTAGAACTGAGTTCTGGACTTATCGCAGAATTAATTACATTAAGTGCACTGCACAGTTACCGCTTTATCTTCAGAAAGTCTATATATCTATAAAAATGCGTAACACAATAAGTTGTTCAATCATTCAAAGTACCTATGTGGGTGCACTGTCCAAGAAGACAAAAAAGTATCACTTCTATATACTACTCCTTTGCTTGTAAATACCTAAATGAAAAGACTAATTAATAGCGATTCTGGCCTATGCAAATCCATTAAAAAAGTAGTATAAATGTGGGGGAATCGATTGAGTTCATGGTCTCAGCAAGACACGTGTGAATGCCAAGACTACAATTACAAGTGTTAAGAGCTTCCAAGTTGACTCATGATTATGGAGTGAAAACGGGGTGAATACGGATCAGGTTGTAGGAGAAGAATAAAGTATAAGTCCGACTTACTCAAACTAAGTATATAGGAGAAAATTTGAATCTACTTAAATATTCATATTTTTCAAAGTTCCTCGGCGGGAGCAATCTGTGCGCCTGAGGGTAACAAAGAACGTAACGGTGCAAAATATTCCTTCCTATACCTTTTGTTTGTAAATAAGTAAATGAAAGGGTTTATAAAGCTGCAACCAAATATGCACATCGATTGAATTAGGAATGAAAATGCAGGCATTCTGAAGTGACCATATTGGTAGCTTCCGAGGATGTCGACAAATTGAATGGTTATCACCGAAGCCCAGCAGGCCAGGAATCCCAAAACTACAATTACAAGAGCTCTGGTAATTTTAGCTTCTTCTATCTGCAAGGGATTCCCCTGCTGTAAGTTTGAAGCCACAGCGCGGTTGTGACGGGAGACAAACCGAAATACTTTGAAACATGCCGAGAAAATTAACAGGCCAGAGATGACAGCACCAGCTACACCGGTAAAGTTCACTGTGTCGCCAACATCGCTCTCAGGTAGAAAGTAATAACAGTAAGCTACTCTTGAATTATAGATTCCATGTCCAGAAGAAACGAGGAGTGAAAGCGATTGTACAATAACATTTAAAAGCCATAACATGGCTATGACAACAGCCACGGTCTTTGGCTTTAGAAATCGATGGTGTAGCGTACGCTTTACCACACACTAGTAGCGGATTACTGCTGTACATGCCATTGTAGTTAAAGTCACACCCAATAAAACGTGAACAAGGAGCGCATTAAAAGTTCAAGCTTCGGAGGAAAAAAGCTTTTTTCCTTTGATTAAGGACACCAACGAGAAAGGCATAAACAAGCCGGCCATCAGAATATCGCTTATCGATAAAAATAGAATTGAGATGTTGGTGGGAGTGCGAAGGCGAGGTTTCCACCAAAATAATAAACTTGTAAGCAGGTTTCCAAGAAAAGCACCCAACATCTAAATAACCAGAATAACTGCTCCAACAAATGTTTCCGTCGTTGAACGGAGGAACATCGTTGGACTTTTAGTAGAGTTCATTACGATTATAAAAAATGGAAAACTGTAAACTTGAAACGAACTGAATATTGAAAGTTACAGCAGGGTTGTAACATTGGCAGATGGCTTTTGACTGAGTTCTATCAGACAAGAGGAAATTAAAATTTAATTGTATTTACTTTCTTTCTCAGTTGTTGGTTTGATAAATTAAAGAAAGAACCATTGATTGGTCAGACAGACATACTTTATTTGCTTTTTTGAATGTCTTGGTTAAATTGTTGATGGAGGGAGATTTGTAGCATTGCCGTTTTACGACCTATTCGTCGAAACTCAGTTGATAATTGCAATGTATGCTTCAAGGAGAGTATTTAAACCATCTCGAGTTCTTGCGAGTATTTTTTTTCCAGTTTTTTTTTAAATGTAGGATCAATTGTAGGTTATTTGCAAAAATTGGTTTTGAGCGCAAAATTTAGCTGACAATCAGGACCTAGGCTGAGAGTAAAATTGCACTGGTAAGTTTGAAATTAAAAGTCAGGTTAATGTTTTCATTTTGTAAATTTACTTTGTTCTTTCTCTATGAGAGCTTTGGAAAATAAGGTCTTGGAATAAATCCTACAACTTTTATAATAAGTTCGGGGGAGAGCAAATGCCAAAACATCTGGACTTTTCTCAGCGACATAAAACATATCGAATAATTATAATTGTTTAGCTATCACGTTTACTTGTTTCATTTGATAATAAAATAAAACTGACGTAAATAGAACTTGTTCTTCGTCCTTCGTTCGAGGTATGAAACAGAGTGAAGTATGAAAGAGTTTTTCTGGCTTTCAGAAGCTTTTTTATAATTCGTTAGAAACACGAAGAAAATTATTTCTATCTCTCTTTCAAGCGCTGTGAGAAAAAGAAAGAAAGAGTCACTCATTTATTTCAATCATCAAAATGTAAGTTCTCTTTGCTCGCGCCATCATTGTCCAAACTATTCCCAAAAATCATTGTGGACGGCGGCCTGAGTCTCAGCTAAGCTAAACTATACAACGGTTTCTTAGAAACGTCGATAAAATTCCCGGAAAATTTGTTTTGCCCCAGACAACCGACTCGAACTGTCTCTTACACGTTGAATTCTTAAGAGAGTGGAACTTTCGTCCGTGAACTTGGCTAGTGTGAGTAAGACAATACTACAGGATACCAATCCACTGAAAATAATAATTACAGGTTTTGATTTGGAGGCAGCCGAAGCCCGAAATGGTCTCAAATGAATTGAACTTCAACATATTTTAGAAAACATTGTATCAATTTTAAGAATGTCAACAAAAACTCGCAATGCAGATATTTTACTAGTACGGTGTCCCCTTACATGTACGTAGTGTATGTTTTTTTTTAGACGGAACTGAGATAAACGAGAGATGGCACATTGGTTGTTATTTTATGACTACTGCTTTGCGTTACAAATTAATGCAGGCATGTCCTTAGTCGTGACTGAGTACTCGTAAATCTTTTTAAGGATTAACACTGCGGATAACATTGAAATAAATCCTTTAAATACTCAATTGCTTTAATCATAAGGTTACGGTATCAGTGAACCCGATAAGCGAACGGCAAACGTCTAACGTAAAACCGCAGTTTGGCGTTTGCGGTAAACGTGGATCTTAAGGTCTCTATTGTCTCAAACGCCTGGTTTCCCACCGCGGCGGCACCCTCGGTACGTAGGCTGTTTGAGTTTTAAACACTGAATAATCCAATGTTTTCCATCACCCTCTTTGGCCATAGGGGTCCCATTCTGCGAAATAGAGCTTTTCTTGGTACTGTAATTGATATGGCAAAATGTCCTACCTCAGGTTTCTAACCAATCAGAACGGCTGTCTTATCTTACTCTTGACACATTGACTGAGTAACGATTTGTCTGCTGAGCAAGTGACCAATTTCCGCTTGAATTTCACGAAAACAAGGAACATCGAAACTCTATATATTCTTAAAATGATATGTCGGGATCTGGAGCTTGGGCCATGATTGGCCAATAATATAATTGATGGCTCTTGTATAAGCGACGCCGCGCCTTGAATCGATTTCGCACCGTGCCTTTCTTCTTCTTGGTAACATTTTTACTTTCTGGAAACAAAAACTATATAGATAGAACGACTTTTAAGCTTCCCCGATAAAGGTGAGTGAATTTTAAAAGCGGTACAAAGTTTGTGCTGGCATCAAAAGCGCCATTTACCATCGAATGGTCACATTCAATTTATAAGTGCTCGCAACATTTGGCCTTTGTTAGAGTTGTTCGCAAAAAATAGATGAGTGCTCGCTTGCTCGTGCTCGCAAAAGTTTTCCAACCGCTCGCACGCTCGGATTCTCGTTTAAATGTGCTCAATTCCGGTACGGCAAAACTGGAAAGGATGCACGCGCTATGTATGTTTCTGGAAACATGCTTACTCGCTGTGCTGATATTTTATTGCAGCCGAGTTACGTAACAATTCTTTACGAAACAGGACCGTAGCTAGTAAGAGGAAAACCATGGCATTTGCCTCAGTTATTTTTTAACTTTTTTTGTTGCTTGTAGTCATCATGACTTTGGACATTTCCTCATTCATCATTTTTTCATGGACTTTGCCTCAGTCATAAGAGGGAACTTAAGCACTGATGACGGCGACACCAGGGACGACGCCTAGCAAAAATGGCTTAAATTTTGCTCTCAAACTTCGTATGTAACTAAACCCGTTCAGAGCGCAAATCTGTCTATCAGTTCCATAAGGAAATCCTAAATATTTGCCGTCAAGGCCAAGGTTTTCCAAAATACGCAAAATTTGGTCATTTCACGTTGTTGTTTGGCAGAGAACGGCAAAGACTGTACTGAGATTTATAACGCACGTGTACAGCCACTGTTCTGCTCATCAAACCTTTTGTTTGGCGACGTTCCCGTTGCCGTTGCCGTTGCCGTCGTGTTTTGCTTAAGTTCGGCCTAAATTTGCTCTGGCTACGGCCCTGTGAAAGGAACACGCTAAGCAAGAAAGTAATCTACCGTCATGAAAACATGTAGAGCATAACTATTTCCATCCGACCTTCAAAGCGTGTCAGACATGTATGGCTTCAATTGGTTAGATATGAGTTTAGAAGCCTCTAAACATAGGTTTCGTTGCGTTGAATCTTTTTAAGTCGGTCAGAGGGAAACCAGTTTACCGATCATCGAAACCGAAGCTCCAAATGTTACTAAATGCCACGTTGTTTACATTTCCTAAGAATAATACAGCCAAGGAAATTTTCCATGTCACAACACTTGAAAGCTTCTTCTCGGGATGTGTTCACAACTTCGAACAAGAAAGCTTTAAATCTTCTTGAGCGTTCTCCTTCGCAGTGAACCAGTCCCACGCTAAGATGACGTAATGGCTGTAAAGTATTGGGATCGGTGGTTGAATGGTGTCAACCAGATTACTCGGCGCAAAACGTTTCTTTTCACGAAGTGCGCGCTGCTCGCTATCTTTATTTTCTTAAGTGTTCGCTGCTTTCAAGACAAATTTGATCACTGCCCATGCTCGCGAAAATAAACGCAATCCTCGCATGCTCGCAAATGCTCCCAAAGACCATTCGACGCCCCTCATACAGCGCAATCAATATCTTCAGTTATTTGTTTGTTTCTTCCTTCTGTAGAATATTTGCCACCACTTGAACGCCGCTGTTCAGAGTATTGGAAGATCAGGTGTGCATTTGATTTGTTTC
>CM042748.1:35386537-35397906 GCA_022496165.2 Catalaphyllia jardinei | reverse complement strand
GAATATTTGCCACCACTTGATGCCCGCTGTTCAGAGTATTGGAAGATAAGGTATGCCTTTAACTTGCTTCAATCATATTTTTTACCCAACTTGAAAAAAAACGGTGCTTTTTTAATTCATTTATTTAATGACTTACATTAGACGCAGGCGGTTGCAAAAATTGTATGTCAAGTCTATGGTACTATCAATTCTCAGCTTCGCTTCTGAGATCGTGTTCTCGCGTAAGGTTTGAAAATTAAGTTCAAGGAAAGTGTGTTTAAGGCAACAATTGTTAGCATTTTCGTGTGGGTTAGGACTTACATTCATGTCACTTCATCTCGTAAAATAGTAAAAATCTAGAATTGTCCCGGCTTGGCGTTGGACTCAATAATAACGACTGCGTTATAATTAATTGATCAACCTCCATTTACTTAAAACTACTACAGGCAATAAAATAGGTGCACATCTTTCTCTCCAAGTTTAATAAAGGTAGTTTGATTCGTTCTTACTTCGCGCTGACCGGCTTGTATATTGAACGTACAGTTAGATAACTCTGTCGATTTATAGGTCCATGCAAGAACGACTACCAAAATTATTTCTCGCCTGGAAGGCAAAATTCAAACCCAGAAACGAATTTAATCTTTGTTTAGTCACTTTTGATATACTACAGTCCATGGTGATGCGTCGGGTATAAAAGCAAAAAGGGCATATCCGTATTATCTACATGTTCGCTAAAAGTAATCATTAAAGTGGAAAATTGATTTTATTTAATGTTAGTTATACTTTCGGCCAGGTTTGTGTAGATTAATCTACAGACAGGTTCCATATAGTGGGCCATATAGTCTCGGAAACATGCATATTCCGTCCATAGTCAGTCTAGGGGTGTAAGGTCCATTCTCGTAACAGTCAAGACAGTGTTTAAAATTTGAGATGATGATAGTTGCCGTATTTTAAAGGTGTTGCCAGTTATTGCCATAGCTGTAGGTTTGATATAGTTATCATGGTAGCAAAGTTTTCTGACTGTATGTAAGTACATGTATATATTATAAGGCCTGAGATCCCTTTTGCCAGGTTTCAAAATCACTATACTCTTGCCAATCTCAGTTACTCTGGGAGTTTTTTAATCCACGCTCATTCATTGTAGTATTTATTGCCAAAATACCAGCGGGTCTCCGAAATGTAATCCAACAGTTTCTAGGAAAGTAATGTTCCATAACTAAGCAATGCAAGCACATGATTTAAGAAGCTTATCTCCTAGTAGACTCGATTACCAGCCGCTGTTCGAGAAAGCGGCGGAAATCGAGCCTAATCTCCTAGCAAATCTCGAGATTTTCAGTTGAAACGGGTAACTCCAAGATATAAAAGAGCTTCAAAGTCCGGATTTTAAGAAAGTTCATCTTGTTTTTAAATTGACCTCTGGTTGCAAAACTGTTAAATTGCAGGGAGATAATTGTAGGTTAAGGTTGGATAGACGAAACGCACATTTGGTTCAGGAGAACTGCGCATTCTAGGTCTTACTCATGACTACAATTCCCGGGCCGGAACACGATTTATCTCCAGATAAATATATTTGTTGTAATTTTGATACGTTCTCTGTATTGCTTGTATATAATATAATGCTTCACGGAAAAGGTGATTTAAATAATTGCCAGGTGTGGAATCTGATAGCACTGGGCCCGAAACCAGATTTAATGCTCTAGAATTAAAAACAATTAAGAACAACAAATGATTAGCTTAATTTTTGTTTTGTTTTATTATTATAGAGATGAACGGATGAGCAAAACTTTGCTTGACACACTTTTGAAATGGCATTAGCAGAATTAAAGAAGTTAGTGGAGAATGGGAAGGATTTGACAAAAGATCTCCTGCCCCTAATTGAGGAGGCTGAAAAGATACTTGGCGAGTACAAAAACAAATATAACGATGCTGAAGAGATAGAAAAAGGTCTTGAAAAAATAAAGGAAGATTTACGAAAAGTACAAGACCTGGCCACAGATAAGCTAGTTATTCAATTTGTAGGAGCTGTCAACAGTGGCAAATCTTCACTTATAAATGCCTTACTTCGGGAGGATCGTCTTCCCACTTCATGGGGTGAATCAACGGTGTGCTCATTTAAAATCGTCACCACAGAAGAGGAACGCTGGAGTCTTCAGCTGGATCATAAGAGAGAAACCGAGAAAAAGTATGGAGAAGAATTCGAAGAAACACTGAAGGCCTGTGCTAAGATGTCTAGTTCTGAAAGCAGAGCTAAACGAGAAGAGCTGAATATTACAGCGGAGAGCGTAATTCAATTAAATTGGCCGAAAACGTTATGCAAAACGTTGCCAGAAAAAGTTGTTTTGTATGATACCCCTGGTTTTGGCGAGAATAAGGAAGTCTTCGAAGTTTTAAAAAAGTCGTGCAAGACCGCGGACATCCTTGTGGCCGTTATGGATACAAAAACTCCGTCGCTAGAGAAAGTAAGTAAGGGTAAACCATTTTAGAGAACTTACTGCAAAACCGTATGGATAGAATTAATTGAAGCACTCGAAATGTTTTTCCTTAAAGATAAAATGAATAGCACGAGGATTCGAGGGGAAGTCAGTAAAAGCACCTCTCCATCGTGAAAGGGGCAGCAGTAGTAGTAGTAGGCCTCCGTCGGTCAGGGTCGACCATGGGTTTAAGCATCCTAGTTGTGTGCTAGGCTGGAGCATCGGCGACTATGACTGTGAGGACCGATGCGTGAATGGCAGTCCTTGTTGCAAATATTGCATGTGTATGCTGGCTGTTGGACAGAGCTGACGCAAAGCTTTCTGCGGGCCCGCCTCTCTGTGGCGGCTTGTGTCAGCTTGTCTTCTCCTGTTTTGAGGTGCTTGGTCACGGCTCCTCTCCATTGTGACCGATCAGCTGCAAGGTTTTCCCAGGTCTCTGTGTCAATATCCACAGCCTTCATGTCACGCTTCACAACGTCACGGTATCGCAACTGTGGGCGTCCAGTGCGTCTGCTTCCAGTGGCCAGCTCACCATACAGTAAGTCTTTAGGAATGCGGCCGTCTGGCATGCGATGGACGTGGCCCAGCGAGCGGAGTCCGCGTTGCCTGAGTAAGGTAAACATGCTAGGCAGACCCGCACGAGACAAGACCTCTGTGTTTGGGACCTTGTCTTGCCACGAAATTCCCAGGATGCGGCGGAGGCTTCTCATATGGAAGGTGTTCAGGCGTCTGTCTTGTCTGGCATATGTCGTCCATGTCTCGCCACCGTATAGCAGTGTACTGATGACGCAGGCGTTGTAGACTGCCATCTTGGTCTTCTCTGTGAGCATGGGGTTGGACCACACACGTGTAGTGAGGCGTGCAAGTGTGGTGGCCGCCTTTCCAATTCTCTTGTCAAGCTCCACGTCTAAGGAGAGGGTGTCGGTGACAGTGGAGCCAAGATACGTGAAATGATGGACCACATCAAGCTCGTAGTCATTAAGTATTAAGTATGAGACGTATAGTAAGACTTTATTCTACGTAAAAACAATTTACAATCTAATCTATGTCTCCTTATCATTTATTTATTTATTTATAATGGTAACTGAACTGAGTGGAGTGCAATTTGGTCTGAAATCATACGCGTGATCACAAGTATGATTTCAGACTAAAATTGCACTCACTCAGTTTAATTTCCACTTTATTAAATCCATTTTGAAATCGCACAATTTTATGGCCTTAAATTTTAGATTTTGGTGCATTGTTCCAAGCCGAGCCGGTTATAGAAATATAGGAACCGGAAACGCTTTTGTTTAGTATACAAAACGATGTCATGTGACGACAACTCATTCAAGCATAACAACAGATAACAAACAAACAAGCAGTTCTGAAGTTAGAACGAAAACAGTCTCTTTCATGGGGTCTTTCATGCATCAAAGTTCGATTCTCTTCGCCTGAATCAATAATGGAAGACCTTCCTTTCTTCTGTGGTTGAGGCTGAGACTTCTTGTTGTCTTTGGAGAAGGAATTTGAGGGTGCAGCCGGTGTAATTCTGCGATGGATTTCTATTGAGTTGTGAAACTTCTTCGACTGCACGATGCTTAGCTGTGGATAGGTTCCTCTTTTAAATACACTACTGTTGAAAGGCACTCTGCATGATTTTAAGGGATTCCAGCTCGTTGGTATCTCTGTTTCTTTTGTGACCTCTGCATAGAACTTTATACTCAGGACCTTGTCAAGTTCGTGCGGCGCCATTTGTTTCAAGATATATTTTTCAAGATGGCGGGATTGGGACTGGCAGCAACTTCGGAGGACGTCCGTGCATTCACTGTTCTGTGAAGCGGGTCGAAAGACTACGTATATTTATTTACAGGGACGGAGTTGAGCTCTTGGACTGCTTCGTTTCAGACTACTGGGAACCTGGAAACATGTACTTTGATGGCTATGAATTTGTTGTTGTGTGGTTTTCGTTTGTTTATGTTTTGCTGGAATCGGTATCATACGGATCTTGAGCAGATGTTGAAGAAAAAGCGCCAAAACATTCGTCAAAATGGACACTGAATGTTGGAAACTTCTTGTAGAGAAGGTCATCAGCCTGAAGGAGCTCATTGTCATCATTCAGAAACTGTAATTAATTAAATTCGTCAATTGTTTTGAAAAAGAAAAGACAACAAGAACAGAGTTTTGGCAATACCGGTAACATGTAGTAGCAAAATTCGCAACACAGTGGCTTTTTGTCTTTCATTTTTCTGAAATTTTATTGGTTATGTTAAACTAACCTTGGAATCTGATTGATTGTTTTGTTTTACTGTCCCATTCTCATTGGCTGAGAAAAAGATGTGATTTAGAGCAAACAATAGTGCGATTCGTGATTAAATCGCACCCCTGAGAGCCAATCAGATTGCAAGGATAACCAGTGATTTCAAAAAGGAATTAATAAATTTATTTATTTACTTATTTTTTTATTTATTTAATATTTATTCCATGTCCAGTTACAGATGAAGTCATGGGAGTTTAAAGGTCAAAATTATAGCTTACAGTTTCTCAATGACTAGATTATAATCGGTGGCTGATTGCTGTACTCATGAAACGGTCACGGGACCATGTACGGTGAAAATGGCGAAGATATCAGTGTAGCTGAGGGGCGGAATAGCCTCAAAACTACGACTCGAGTCCGAAGAGAGCGGTCCGAGTTAGAGCCCTGGCCGAGGGCATTGTGTTGTTATTGGACAAGACAATTTACTCAATTTAATTTAACGCCGGTGGGTAACGCTGAGATGTTCTAGCATGCCATTCAGAGGGGAGTAGAACCTAGTCGCGTCATGCCACTGAAACCAGGATAAGCTCCAGCCTGATTAGCCACTTGGCTCGTATGCAGACTTTACCTACTCTAAATACGCTGCAGAAAATAACAACCTGGTTACAAATTAAATTATGGGAGTTAAAAGGTCAAAATCATAGCTTACAATTTGTCAGTGGCTATAGCTTATAATTGGTGGCTGATTGCTGTACTCATAAAACGGTCACTCAACCATGATGTATGGTAAAAATGGTAAATATATTAGTGTAGGGTATAGTGGATTGGTTGGGAGATCGCGAGCTCAGTCAGTTCTCGGAAAGAAGAGTGTTATTATTAACGTGTTACCGCAATTGTATAAAAGCTAAATGTGGCTAGGCTACTTTTAACATAGCGATCTTGACTGAGATTTACGCTGAAAGTCGTCGCGAACGTTCAGGTTATACCGCTCTTCTTGACAAACAAAACGGCCAGAAACTCGGCGAACAGAACATTGCCCCACTAAACTGAGTTTATACTGAATGGTATATATTTACTGACAACATGCAAAATAAAAAACCAACAGTACAACAAAACGCAATATACAAAGAACACTATTTCCAAGAAACGAAAAGGCCTTAAAAACGCGCAAGAGAGAGAATGCAAAATGGTAGCGCTTCCTATGATCTCTATATTGCTGGATTTAAAACAATTTAAAACAACTTTGTCGTTTTCAGGTGAAAGTTTGTGGCGGATTGAGGGAGTGCCACCCATTGTGGCCGATTTGCTAAATACTTCATTATGGCTCAATCTTTATTTCTTCTAGTTGCTCGCCTACCACTCCCGTTCTTTCTGTTCACTTCTCTTTAAAGGAACTGGAATTGATAACTACGTTTATAAATACTTAGTCCATATCAAAAGTTTTCAGTATGACGCCATTCAAAATAGGTCAAAATAAAAATCCAAACCGTTTAACAGATCAAGCCCAGAATCTGGGAGAAAAAAGAAGGTAAATATGCAAAGACTCTCGTCATGATTCAGGTCACAGCAATTTTCCTTATGCAAAATATGCAGAGAAAAGTTTTCCCCAAATTTAGAGAGATGAGGAGCCCTTCCGGATGGGCACCAACATGGCGGCCGGAATCCAACAGAAACATCTGTCCCTGAAGCCTATCACAAAACCAAGAGCCAATTCGGAGCAAAAATTTGAGTGAATATTTGTTTTGAGCCGCTCTTATACATCATAAAAGTAAAATCTCAGGAGGATCAATAGTTTTGCAGTTTGGATTTTATTGGCGTCATGTTAAAACCGGCAATTGTAACTAATTACCCATGTCATTATTATCTGTTGATGGTATTATTATGTTTCTTAAGATCTCAGAGCTGCTGAATGAGGCTAAGAAGGAAGATGGAAAGAAGCATACCTTTGGAGTTTACACAAAATGGGACGAATGCATGGAGAAAAAGAGTAAAGGAAACGTTAAAGTCGATGTGAAATACTTACGAACACATCACAATCAGGAATACCTCAAGCAGGTTTATGGAAAAACAAACGCTGAAGAAGACGAAGAAAAAGAAGAACACCTGGAAGAAGTTTTCTTTGTTGACGTAGGGTGCGCTGAAAGCTTTAACGTAAGTATTTTGATTAGAATTCGTCCCAACATCGTAATAATCTGATTTACCGCCCTCCTTCCACTAAGCTTCTCCCTTTGAGTGACAATGATAGAAAGATGCAAATAAATTACAACAAAAAACCTCGTGGCTTCAATACCTTCTATACTGCCATGGAGTGACACTCCAGTGACGTTTCCTTAAAAATTGCCCCCCCCCCCCCCCATTTCTTATCTGAACGCAATATGATAATAACAATATGATATTATGATAATCAGAGGCTATATTGTTACAGTTCTTAAGCTAAAGTTTTAGTTGATTTCCTTATAAGTAATTTATCAGATTCAGATTAGATATATAAAATGAAATATACGCCCCTTCAATAATAAGCGACCCCTTTTCAATAAGGACCCCTCCCCAGCTTTTGAGCTACTATAAACTGGTAAATGAGCTTCCCGGGCGCTAACCGCAATCATTGCGATGACTCCAATAAACTGCATGGTCTCATTAATGGTGCACTATTTGCGAATGGGTAGACACTAGCTTGCTTACCATATTGTTCTGTACATTATTTTCAGTGTAGATTCAACCCAAAGTTAGCCAGCATCACATGAATGCAGTTTCTTAGTTTTCTTGCCTTATTTTTCGCAGGAGAAAGCTGGCACTAAAGGAACTGAGGGTTTTCTTAAGTTCGAGAAACGCCTCGTAGAGAGCCCGAAAGAATTAATCAAAGAAAAGGCAAACTCTGTTGAGGTAGAATTTGAGGAGGTCTTTGAAAAGTTTAAAAGCATTATTGACGCTAGAGGGAAAGAGAAAAAAGAAGAACGAGATGAAGCAGCTTCTTTAAGGCGGGAACTCGAATCCTTCACTACGATCAGAGAGAGTGTCAAGAGTCCAGCAGCAATAATGGATACTTTTTTTACTGAAGATGAAATTATAAGTTTGGTGGAGAAATTTGACGAAATCGTCAAAAAATATGACAAAGAAGAAGACGTCCTCAAAGAATTCACCCACGCTGTGAACGCTAAGGTCGAAGCTGCTGAAAATATCGAGACGACGAAACTAAACCAAGAGTACAAGAAGTGGAAAAATAACCTGAAATCAAAAGCTTCCCATTCATTTCACCTCCCTGAATCATTGCCAGGCTACAACCTTAAGAAGCTTGAATCCCAGCAGAAATTACCGAAGGAATCGTACAACGAATTTCTTGATTTTCATACCTACATAACCAGCAAAGTACTCTGGGGGATTTTAGCAGTCGGTGCTGGAGCAGCGGCTACGGCTGCGATACCAGTACAGCTGCTAGGCGCCGCTGGTAAGTGATGTTTTGACTTTGAATGCTGCCTTATTACAACTTTGCATATAAATTAGTGTAAAATACAGCAGTTAATGCACCAATCGCATTTGAGGAAATTGTTGTGATAATGCTTGTCTTTTCGGTCAGACAACAATAACAACAGCAATAATAATAATAATAATAATAATAATAATAATATATTTACCGGGGCGATGGTCAAAAGATCTAAATCTAAAAAGAATTGCACGATTTTAAAACATAAACAAGTAGACCGCACGAGATGAAAAATGCTGTTTACAATTTTGAAATATCTCTTTTCGTTCCAGAGATATTGAAGCTTTGAAAAAATGCAAATTAGCCAACTGATGACGTCATACACTCAACCATATTTTGTTCAAATATGATGAAAAGAGATATCTCAGCCAATTTGTATCAGAAATGTTTGATTCTTTGCAGTAAGATTCTACTGATTGTGCTCTACATACTGGGTTCCAGACCTCCCCCATATCAAAAGTTTTTCTGGCCACCTTTGGCGTTCCATTTTGATATTTGCTAACAGCACTTCATTTGCTTGATCCACTAAGCATATAAATATGCTAGGTCGGGTGTGTGGCCTTATACAACATTTTCAAGCCGAAAATCACTAACATATTGAAATTAAGTGGGTGGGGACTGGAAAATAGTGAGTTGCCATGGGAACGGAATAATGTTCTGCACTGCAAATTGGCCAAGATAGCTGTATATACTCAATATAATATTGGGTTGAGTGTACGGCGTCATCAGTCATCTCATTTGCATATTTTACCCATTTTTCAAACAAAGTCAACAAATGAGCGCCAGAGGGAAAAGTCGCGCCAGCACTATGCCAAAAAAGGAGTGGCGCCATCAAAAAAGGCGCGCCAGAGAAAAACTGTTATGCTAAAGGGGAATGTTCGCCAACAGGAAGAAAGGATACATCCCCAATATGATGCTGTACGCGTGCGAACAACACTAACAGGTTCTGTAAATTTCAAATTAGGTTTCTACAATGCCGCAGTCAAAATCGACGACCTTTCGTGAAGAGAAAATAATCACAACCAAACACATGTTTATACTTCCACTTGTGGATCAATAGTCGTACTATTGAAGATGCGTGTCGTTGATTTGTGATGTTTGACCTTTTATTGTTCATTTGTTTGTTATAGCGACGGCCATAGCAGTACCGGAAGGAGCAGTAGCTTTCTTCCTCGGAGGAGCAAGAGCCGCTTTCGGATTTGTGGGAGGTGGATTGACGGCTACTATAGGGGCAGTTTCGAACTTTGCTTATGGAAACAAAATCATGAGTCAAAAGAAGATAGAATGCTGGAAAGAAAACTTTTCTGGTAAATTGAGGGAACTTCAGGCAGGAAACAGTGAAGACCGTAAGCTGTTAAGAAAGAAAGCAGATTCGATCTTTAACGAAATTTCTCCTGAGGCAAAGAAACTACCGATGGGTGAATTAATGAAGCTGACTGAAGAAGTAAAAGATTTAAATCAATGGAGCGCGGATCTGAAAAAGATTATCCTCCACTTTAAAGAAACAAAGGGGAGGTTTCAGGAGCTGCAACCAACGTAAGTAGCGTTAAGGCGGGGGGTAAACATGAATAGGAGTGAAATTTTAAGTAACATTAAAAGGGAATTATTAGGATTAAAATGGGTTGGAAACACTACCAGACAGTTGACCCCTCAAAATAGAGCCCCAGGTTGGTAGGGGACTGTTTGGTGTTCATCTACTAATTCTTACTTCAAGCGTTGCTTGAAACGTGGCCGAGGTATTGGTAGAAAGGCGGTGTTGAGCGACGTCAAAACAGCCTTCACGTTTGCCCCCCGCCTTAACTGGGGGCACCCCACTACATTACAATAATCATATAATACATATGCCTGGATTTATGGCAACCGTGTCAATACTTTGCGCCACATTGCCCAGTATGCAGTTAGATTTCACGACGCCTAAAGGCCTTAAAATAACAACATGCGATGACAAAGAGAGAGAGAGAACCATTGGAAGGAAGATAAGAGACTGGAGGAGAAAAAGGACTGACTTTCCTCTTAGGTTTTACTACATCTTCTACTTTGGACAACAGAACACGATTTCTTTAACATTGTTTTTATAAATCCAGACATATGCAGAACTGGTAAAATATAAAGTATAAAATAGAAGAATAAGAGGGAGGGCGAGAGTGGAGTGGAGAGTGGGGCATTCATTTGACGAAGATTTAACCGAACCATCGATCCCTTCATTGCACTGAGTTGTTGGCAATAAATATTAGTCTTCAAGTCAACTTGTTTCGGCTTTTTGTCAAAACCACATTTTTTTGGCTCTTTATATACACATAGTTGTTAGTGAACCCTTGTTGTAACCGAATGAATGGATGAAAATGTAACATAGATGTATGAATGCATCAGGCGGGTCCGGTCTCACCATATATGACTGTTTTGTCTCGACTGCTTCAGGGAAAAGGACGAGCCATTGCTAGACTGTATCCCAGTAAAGCGTACCAAAAAGATACGATTAAGAACAGACTCAACTATACTGTGATAGCGAGAGGTTTAGCTATAGCCGCAGGGACAGTATCAACAATAATTATATTGAGAGATAAGTGGGGGTAAAATGCTAATCTTTTTTTTTTTTCATTTAAGTGACTAGGAAAGGTTTATAGCGGAGCTCCTACGCCCAAGCCGCGCGAGCGAAGCCGCATATCATCATTTTCATTGTTAAGTTCATTCTGTTTAGTGAAAGGCTGATTGTAATTTTCTCTAAAGGTATTCTTTTGAGTTAATGATTAGTCTTTTCTGGGAGCTCCGTGTTTCCGCTTGCCTAAATCTATATACCGTAACTCCTCAATTAGCGCCCTCCCCCCTGGAATAAGTGCTCCCTTCAAATAAGCCCCCCTCCTATCAGCCAAACTTTAAAATAACAGCCCCCTCCCCTCCCCCCATTTTTGAACAAGTAATGAGACAACAACGGATGTATAGTTTTCGTCATGTATTAAATTTACATTGTTTCAGTTTGTGATCTCGTTAAGTTTGAAAAAAAAAAGAGAAGAAATTACAAGTATTAACAGAACCGCGATGTAAACTTTAGGATCGGCTCTTTATGTCGATAAACAGCTTAAATTGATGTTAATGCGCAGATGATGTATTCAATAACATGATCATCTCAGAGCACGGCTTGGGTAAATTAAATAAGCTTCCCCATCTTCTCCTAAATTTGAAATAAGCGCCCAGGAAGCTAATT
>CM042748.1:35381537-35384037 GCA_022496165.2 Catalaphyllia jardinei | reverse complement strand
CTGCCAGCGAAATGACACGATCATCGTAAAGAAAGGCTTTCCTGCAACGTTTTCCGTCCCCACTTATCGCAAAGCCGTCGTTTTATTTCAAATCCTCTGGTTTGAAGAGCGTTTCGAAAAGCTTCATTTTCGTAGAGGAATCGTATGGACGGTAGACCTAATCGGAGAAAAAAAGCTGCGTTTTCCAATTTCGTCCGCTAAATGCGGCTTCGTGAGTCTGTCTGAATACCGAACAAAGATAATCTCGTTTGTGTAGAAAATTTGCATCTTTTGATGCCTCTCTAAAAGCGCTGTTGGATGTTGACAGAGAGAGTATTTAAGACAGATGCAATACACGTTTCAGACACGTGAAGCAATCAGTATGCTTCATCATGTAGCTGTTTCAATCAACAATGTTCTAAATCGTTCTTATTTTGGTATTATAAGAATTGTAACGTAAAGCGCATTAGATCATATACCCATTTATTTTGCGCTATATAAATGTTATGTTATAGTGGCTTAGAAAGCACTGCATGAGCCGAGAGATTATCAAGGTAAGAGAGTCAATCCCGCACATAGGCCTTCTACCCAATGTAATCACTGTTAATTCTTTTTAGCTTATTTTAGACAAGGTAACTCGCGCGTAGAGTGGATGTTTTCGCGAAGGATTTGCTTATCTTTTGCTTCGTTTTGTTTGAAAGCGAAGGAAAAACCTCGAACGCTCTGGGGATGTCTTCTTTGAAATTTTAACTTCAAGCAAAGGAGCTTCGGCCCTCCCTATGTTTTAATACATTTCGAAACTTAAACGGGAGTTTCAATAACAGAAGGATGTTTCCTCTGCACAGACAGTAACAAATGAATGATGAAATGACTAGAGAAACGAATGCAAACCAAACCAAAAGCCCAAGCGCGCTGGGCAACCGAACAGACGGTCGAAAATTCAGACAGACGCTCACCGCCCAAGCAGCAAAAGGCAGTTTAAGCAACAACGGCAACAACGCCAACAACGCCAAAAACAACTTCGATTGATATCTCGCGAGAACTTAAGTTTACTCACTGAGTTTGTCTATTATTTAAACACGAAAATCCTATCATAAAAATGGTCTTCCTAAGAGTCGTGTAAAATATTACAAAGAGTAAATTAATTATATTAACAGGAACGGACAAACTAACAATACATTACATTAATTAACGAATTAACCAGCCTACAGTAAAAATCCTATGTAGTAAAACTTTCTCTAATTTACAGTGCACTAAAAATAAGCTTTCCTATTCAGTGAGGTTTTAAGCTGTTTTAAACTGGATAACTTTCTAATTTCTGATGGAATCTTGCTCTATAGAACAGATCCCCTATAGTGTAGGCTACCTGTTCCATAATCCGTTCTTGGATTGGGGACATAGCAATTTATCTCGGAGTTTCTAAGATTGTGCTCAGAAATAGCCCAAACAGAATATGTAAGAGAGCGTCAAAATTCGAAAATGACATTTCAAAAAATTGGTCGTCGTAGTTCATGTTCTTTTGAATATACAGAATGTGACTATTTCATGTTGTTATTTTGTAAAGAACGGCAAAGAAATTAATAACGCACGCTTGCGCAGCCACTGTACTCCTTGCAGTTGCTGTTGTGGTTTGCTCACTAAATATCCCTAAAATCGAATAAAGGGCGAAAAAATGAACAGCCAAAGTAACCCCCCAAAAAATTAAAAGCTCAGCCGAACAAAAAGACGGTCGAGTGAAGAAAACACTTATGCTACGAATCGTCATTTGAAATCAACATGACGTCGCATTTACCGCCATTTCGTCTCAGGTAGTTGCGAGAAAGTCGCCTGGCCTATCAGCGGTTCGCGCGAGTAACATTCTCGAAAAAACTGGGTGCCACGTCTAAAAATAACTTATTACCTTGGTTAGAAGGCTTATATGGGACTGAGACTCACTCTCTTACCTTCATAAGCTCTTGACTAAGCAGTTTTTACGAGCATATTATAGAATTCCTAATTTTACTTATTTCGGCAGTTAACTCTCGATTGGTTGTTTATTATCTTGAAAACATCGCATGGCAGGGTTCTGCAAAGAACCAACAGAACAAATCTGATGAGTGGAAGGAAGAAGCATAATTTCTGCCTATGTTAGATATTTGTTATCACGGTCTCAGATTTTTTTCTTTGTGACATGATTTTTGGTTTCATAGCTGAAACTTTTAGTTTTTTTAAAGATCATCTTCTAACACTGAAACACTTGAATTGCAAGGTTTGGTGTGCTAGAAGGGGAGGAGTAATGAGTATATATATAAAAGGTATATATTTCCTACTTAGATTTGTTGAAAACGGACTGGTATTATTCCTTAAGCTATATTCTTAAGTTTGAAGTTAGAGAGATGGGTTTCCAAGCTACTTTTGTTTTGATCAACAATGTCGTTGAATTCCAGCAGCCTACTAGTAAATTGGCAGTGACGAAAACGTAGAGACAGAGTCGGCGAATTTGGCCAAAATGTAATGCAAATATAGAAAGTCGAATATGGTG
>CM042748.1:35343710-35376537 GCA_022496165.2 Catalaphyllia jardinei | reverse complement strand
TTTGTATGTCACGATTGAAATTCAAAACAATATCAAAATTGAAAGGAAAGTTCTCCATCAAAAATGGAATTAATTGTATACAAAACATCCGAGATAGGGCCCAGACAAAACAAAATAAGAGAATCCTCGTGTACTTCAAAAATAACATCAACAAAAAGAATATAACATATAGGCTAGCAACATCAGAGAAGGATTTTACGGACTCTCGTTGATTCCTGTATAGTGAATGTCGCCATCAACTAGTTCTTCAGTCGTCAAAAATATCCGTGGTGAAAAACGACATATTTACATCTGATATTGGCAGGAATTCATACTCCGTTCAGCTCCTGAAGAGCCGGTAAGCATTCCTACCTTAAAATACATTGAGCTGTGGGGGTTGTTTCATTTTATAAGGCATTTCTTACCAAAGTCATATTCGTGACATACTTTCTTTACCAGCTCATGAACCTTGAATGACCGTTCAACACACGATGAACAGTCGTCTGAAGAGAAGGAACACAATAACATTTCAAAATTGTAGCAATAATTAGGAAGACTAACTTGGCTCTGTTTACAGTGTTTTGGCCACAAGCGTTCCCATCACGCAATATAGGCAAGCTTAGGAAGGGAGGCTAACCAACCACCCCTTTATGCTAAAATATATAGAGTACGAAGGCCCCAACCCCTCACCCCTTACTGGAATAAGAAAGGGTCGTTTATTCTGTAAATGGTTAGTGCCACTAGATTGTTGTTTTTTTGTGCTTGTTTGTTTGTTTGCCTTAGTTATTAACATTCATTATCGATGCCAAGTTTCTATGGAAAGCTAACTTATTTCTGACCGAATGTAACAAATTAGGGCACCATCATTTATTCTAAAAGTAAAAAATGTCGGCTGAATTAGGTAGTCTATTCTTTGTTAAAAAAAATACCTTGTGAGCACCTGCAAAAGCCCTCCTCACAAATTCCAGCAAGTAACGCACTTTTTGGATTTGGTGAATAAAATTCCGTGCAGGAATCAGCTGTTACGAAATGCAAAGCAACATGAGATGATTTATAAAAATGAAAACTCACAAGTTGTTTACCAAAGGACCCTTTTAGCTTGGGCGGTGTGATGATACTCTTGAGATAATTCTTGTTTTCAAATTTTCACATAGTCGCGTGTATATGAATGAACAATTTTTAGACGGAGAAAAGAACAATTCCCTAAAGGATATCACCTGGCCTGTAGTGGAAAAACAAACTATCTAGTAAGCTAAAAAGGTCGACTAACCAGGAAATTTAACTTACCAGGTTTGTAATAATCATAAACTTTCACTGGAACTGGTTGGACTGTTCCCACGTCATACAGTCGGTTAACCACAAATGTTGCACAAAATTCGTCGGTGCTAGAGATCTACGATAAACGAAAACGTTGCAATGGTTGACATAGATAGGTATGTATGAATTCAAAAAATGCCACGTCTCAAACATACCAGTGGGATTGCTATGCATTCTCTCAAATTTTTTACACTTGAGGAGATAGACGAGGTTGGCAATTTAGCTTATTTTCCCAGTCATGAATCCCACGATAACCATGAAAATGACATTCAACAGTTACACCTCCGCTACGTGATATTATATCGAACTTAGAATAGGGTCTGTCGGATTATGCTGGCATAATCTTGAACATAATACTATATCTGGAGCATCAGACATAATGCTGGCATAATATTAATATTTTTGCAGCACAATGCCGTTGTTTTTTAAAACTGTGAGAAGTGTATGCAAATTTTACCAGCAACTCGCTCTAGAATGTACAAAATTGATAAAAGTAGGAATATTTTAGGAACTTGACAATTAGACTCGTACCCAGTGCATTTTGGTATAATCGAAAGCCTGGTTACCTCCTCATGCCAGGCTTCCAACTGACCAGGAATGTTTATTAATAGGTACGGTCCTATGGGGTGAAGGGGACAGGGGGTTGGGGTGGGGCGAGTGTCATTTTAGTCCGCCATAATTTGAGCATTATACCTCTAGCCGTGCATAATTTTGAGCATAATACCCTGGTCTCACGAGTGACGCCCGAAAGCATAGTACTCTATTTTTCGAGCATAATCCGACAAACCCTAACTTAGAAGCATTATAAAAGAGATACCTGAGAGTACTAATCGAGCTTAGCTATTTTTGACTAGTATTACCAAAGGCGGGTTTCTTATAATAAACCGATGAAGTAATTCAGTATCAGAAAAGCAAACTTGGCAATAGCTCGTACTCGTTGTTCTTTGTGGGGACTCAACTCTCAACTCATCTACGGGATGACAAATATTCATACAAAGTAATTTATGGGCTGACGAGACACAATTAAGTTTTTCCTCAATGAACTAATTTTAAAAAAGGTTACTTTACCTCGCTGACGTATAAAATCACAGATCTGTCAGAAATTTCAAAACGGTCCACGGTTGGTCGGACGTTTTCCATGAGCTGTGGAATGCGCGTAAGCAGAGGAAATCAGTCTGATGTGGATCTTGATAATTACATTTATATGAGATAAAAGAAGAGAGTATGAAAATATTGCAGCTCTAATACCGGCAGGAAAATTTATTTACCTCAACCAGTGAATCCTTGTCAGGAGTAAATCCAGAGAAAACTCCAACCTCCATTATTGTCATACCAGATTTAACACCTTTCAAGTACCTGTTGTCAGATCCGCAAGTGGTCGGTAATTAAGCAAGTAAAACAAAAAATACAAGTATGTCGGATGGTTGATGTTAATTCTTCCCCTTCTCATATCTATAGGTAGTTAGAAGCGACAGGAAATGTAAAAGTTAGTAAAGAAACTGGCAGAGAAGAACCATTATCAATTAAACTATGGTTACATCTTCGGTAAGCCTGAAATTTCAACAGAAACTCAAGAAAGGAACTCATTTCAAATTTCTTGGAATTTCATTCCACTTTTTCCAAAACGCGCTGGAAATCTCTCTCTAACTACAAGCTGGATTTTAGGGTTACAGCTTTGACATCATGACCACAAAAATATGTTCCTGTGATACCCAGCCAGTGACCAGCTTTCTGGTCACCCAATCCAAATTTCTACTCAACATCTTAAAAACAAATTACACATGCAGGTCTTTTGTGACCAACCTTGCGCAAATTTTAAGATGAAGAGAATCCGGTGGCTTTGCGTCTGTGTTTGGCCTTTTGTGATACTTTTGATTTTTCCTTTTCTTTTTGCAAGATTTCTTCTTGTTTTTTCGACATTTTTTGGCCTTTCTTTCTCGTTCGTCTTCGTCTCTTCTCTCCCTCGAACGTCCCATTATTGGCACCGCATCTTCTTTACCCTCTTTTAGTTCTTCTCTAGTTTCAATCTTTAGAGCGAAGTGGCAAGATTCGTTCTTCGGTGATGGGACGTTATGACGGACTTCAATCTGAAAAAGTAGTCGAATGTTTAGTATTGATGAGCTTGAAGGGAACAATGCTCGTAACCAGTCTTTAACTTAGAAATAAAATTACTAAACTAAAGCTTAATACTAAGACAGCGTCCACACCATACCAGAAAAGAATTGGAAAACATAGCTTTATCCGTGCCGTCAGACCTACCGTCCACACTAATCCGTCACGAAAACGGAACTTTTCAAAACGCTTTTGAAACCTGAGGAGTTAGAAAAAAAAACCCTTTTTCGTTTTCGCGTGGGCAGAAAACATTTTGAAAACGGAGCTTTTCGAAAACAATGACGTCACGATAATCACGTGATTTCCCTTTCCGAGTTTTCCTCAAACACAAATCCAGAATGACCGGTAATTGTTGGGGTTTTTATTCATCTGGCATAGTGTGGACGGAAAACATTTGATGCGTTCTAAGAGTAAGACTACTGTTTTCGAATTTCCGGCTCCGGCGTATTCTCCTGTATTCTCCTCTCCCTGGGACCGAGGTCGGGAGCCAAAGTGGTCTGACCCGAATCAAGTGGAGGCTGTGTAGGGACAACTGTAAAAATTAGCCATTTTACCTGTAATTGACCCACTCCACTTCCTGATGAGTCGATAAACATTTCTCCGCCCAAAAGATGGGAAACCTGTGGAAAGTGAAATGCCAAAGTAATAGATCAGTTTTCCTATTTGCTCAATAAGTTATCACTTCGGGTCACCTCGCAGCTCTTACACAAGGTGTCACCTGATTGGAGACCACCCTTGAGGTTTAACAAAAGAACAAACAACAGAAACAATGGACCCTACCCCTAAAACAAAAGGGCTGCGACTCTACCCTCGCCAATGAAATTTAGAGCTTGTAAGAGCTGCGAGGCTACCCGGGTGGGTGGGTGGGTCGGGTAGGGATCACTTCATCTAATTTGGATCAGGTATTAATTAACATTGTGCCTCAACTAGTCTTTAACAGTTAAAGGCATTATAATTTCCATAGCCATGGTTATTGAAACCTTAAGTTTTATCAAATATTAATATACTTGCAATGGAAGTTCGGTGAAGCACTGTAAGTGTTACGAGAGCTGAGAGAGATTCGATCCGCATTAGTTTCGCAGAGATGCCGATTAGCTGGTTGCAAATATGGTACTTCATCTTTAATCGAATTTAACATAATGTTTACGCAGCGTGCGCTGGATGTCAAGTGCCAACCGCTGTTGTTTGCTTTCACACAAACGAACTCAATTTCCATAGCCTCCTCGACTTGACCATTAGCAGTCTGTTATATAAATTTAGTATCTCCGTGTAGGACGGAAGCCTGCAGTGGAAGTTTACTTCCTGTGTCTTTTCATGTTTAAAATAAACGTAGAATTTTCATTTATACATACTTCTTCTTGTCTGAGCAGGAGCGCGTTGTCTGAATCAACATGGTATTTCCTCTTCCAGTTTGCATCTTTCTCGGAGGATACAGACACACGCAAGTCAAGGTTGGCGCCAGCAGTCTTCTCGCTGTACTTGGATAGGGCTTGCAACGCGACACAAGTGTCCTGTCGATTCAATCGGTGATCAATTCAATGAGCGTAGAATGTATCATGTACAGAAGTTTATTAGTTAGAAATACTTATAGAACATAAAACGTTAGTGTACAGTGTCTACAGCCTCCTCGTTAAGACATGTAGACTCTGGTTATTCTTTCTAAACGATTTATACACCTTGTCTTAAATAGTAGGGCTGTTAAACTGTAAAGGCCAGGTAATTTCAGTTACTAAAAGAGAAAAGGGCTCGACTTCTAAGAAACCTGTGTTGATACAAAGCCTCCAAGAGGGTCCCTCTGATTTGTGAGCCACGTGACTATTGGTCCCGCCAGCTTCAGTCGTCCAACCGCCATTTGTGCCAGCAAAGCATAAGCAGTGGTTTCCACGTTTAAAGCATTATTTCCAGCATCCCAGTATCGAGTTGACTCGTCTGAAATTTAAGAATAAATATTTGTTTCTGTTCTGTTCTGTTCTGTTCTGTTAAAGATGAATGATAAAAACTGCATCACATTAACATGCTTTTAGTAAAATGCGATACGCATCAGCCGCGTGGGATTCGTTGCTTGATATTTATAGGAAAGTGCTCGAAATGAAAGGAACAATTGACAAGTAAAGATTGCTTTTTTGCATTTTCAGAATTGAGCTGGTCGCAGCGTTCCTTAGAAATACTTACTTCTGTTGTAGACTTGTTTCGCAAGGAGTTTTTCATTTGCTTTGGAGCTCATGCTACTGCCTGCCAGAGCCAAAGCGTACGTCGTAAGCGCAAGAACGTTGACTTTTTCGATGTTTTTCAACTCTGTCTCCATGAAAGCCACTGCATTCTCAATCCTCTGGCTCTTATTCTGTGTAACAGTGAATAATCTAAGAACATGGATAATAAAACCACACTTGAAAAAGTAGTCTGAGGATTAGTCCTTTACCTGGCCATGACAACCACATTCAAGGAGAGAAACTAAAACGAACGCCGTCATAGCCACATCACCATGAGTACCACCCTGGATAAATAAACAGCATCAAAGCGTGATAATTTACTACGATCTTGACAGTAAAAGACAATATTAACTTCTTACACGAAGCGAGCTGGTTAAATTGATCTCCGTTTGCAGTTTTGAAGAAATCATTTCACTTAAATCGAGTCAACAGCAAAGTTACACGGCTCGACTCACTATGGGTGTATTGCACGACCCACACCAGTAAACACTACTACTGTGGCGATTGTTAACAGAGGGAAATGGTTAGGAAACCTGGCAAAATTCTTTGTTGTATGTTTTTGTTGGCTCTGGCAAAATGCAAAAGGTGGCTATAGGGGCTCATGAAGTAACATTTATAAGCAATGAAATTATCTAATTAATGCATTGCAAGTGAAAATAAAACAAAAGATGGGCAGGGTCAAGGACCTTCAAAATTAAATCTTAGCCCGTTTGTTTGAATTGTTTATGCTTACCAGCGTTACGAGCCATTGACCTTAAGAGACTATGCTCTGGCCAGTCACAAATTACATAGACAATGAAATAACCCAATCAAAGCTCGAAGCAAATACATTTAGCTAACTTGAAGCATGGGAAAACTATTGCAAGGGATTGCAAAACCATATCAAATATTGCGAATTTTAACTCTTAAGTTAAAACCGCGCAAGTGATACATTCTTGGTTACTTTGGAAATGGTAAAGTCGAGAAAGTTCTGTCCGGAAAATGACTTTCAGGATAATAATAAAATTTTTACACAAATGAAAAATTTGCACAATATCCATAATTGAACAAAGAAGCCCTAAAATTGAGGCCTTCGAACAGAAGCAGCAATGTCAAGCAACGTAAAAGATATTACTAACCATCATGGATTTGTGGATGATATCCTTAACTTCAGGGAAGGCTCCATCCTGACGCTGGTTTTCAAGAAGCCAACTTACTGAGTCACAAACTAGAGCTTCGTCAATTTCAATGCCATCGAACCCCTGTGCCGAACAAAACACTCTGGAGGCAAACGCCGTCAACCTAATAGTTGAGGAACACGGTTAGTACAAGATCTAATTAGAGCTTTTCAGAAAAGCAACTTTTTGTTCTTTTCTTGGTTCAAAACTGTGTGAATTCCAAAGTAACAGTTTGTCGTGTTTAATTATCTTTGATCCAAATTTTTGTTAAGCCAATTTTGCTGTATTTTGAATATTATTATACATTGAACTCTGTAACTCTTTTCTGATTGGCCTAAAACGTACAGTGAATTTTCGAAATCAGCGCCCGTGACGTCATAACTGCAGATTATACAATTATCATGTCAAGGACACTCAAGGTCACGGGTTATTATCTCATGTATGACCGCGGTGCATGATTTCTGAGGGTAATGTCAAGTTCGCACGCCTTGTGTTGCTTGCCGTCAGTGAAGAAGCAAAAACATGACTTCCAATGTCCAATGTATAATAAAACAATTATTGGATGAGGTTTTTGTGATATCCAGAATAATCAAGGTCGAAGTAAGGGTTATCAGCCGAAGCCGAAGGCTGGAGCGGATAACCCTTACCGAGACCTTGATTATTCTGGATATCACAAAAACCTCATCCAATAATTGTTTATAATCTGGTGTTACGAAAATGAAGGAGCTTAAATTATTTTCTAGATTATTTTTTGTCTTTCTTAGTATGTCTGTAATCATGCTTACCACGTGCTTCCAGGACGAGATTCTCCAAATGCGCTAAACGACTTGTCATTCCTGCGGTAATTCAAAGCCCGTTGATAACCTGAAAGATATTCAGAATATAACTGTTGATTCACCACTCCCTTTCCCTTGTCAAATTAATACATGGATCCAATCCACCCCGACTACTCACCTGATTGAATCATCCTGTAGGCCTTTGACTCTATGTCAGAGGTTACCTGTCTGGTCCTTAACAGATACTGCATCACGTACACATTAGGAGCCAAGAATATCATCGTCTGTTCTCCGCAACCCATAGGCATGCGCAGAAGGCTTTCCAAACCGCCGGTTATCAAGCTTGTGACTACTGGACCAATAATATTTCCTAGATGAAAGCAAAAGCATATATGTGTTTGTTGTTTTGTGTTGTTTTGTTTTGTTTTGTTTGTTTTTTCTGTTGATGGAGGTGGAGGAGACACTTCCCGTTTACACTACGCCTTTGTATACCAAACTAATAATGAGGAAAAAGTGTCTTCACGAACTAAGAAAACCATGATTTTATTTTACGTTTAGAAAACACTGCTTAGGATACGTCATCTTTGTAACGAGATCTCTGGTAGTTGTTATCAAGCCTTTCCACTTACCCAGCCCATGGAATGTATAAAGAATGAATGCAAAAAAAATCACATGAACACAGCCAGGGTTTGATAAAGTCTTGTCCTAACAAACCCTAAGTTGCTTTTTAAATAGCTGAATCGTCAAACCTGTAAGTGACATAGAAGCTTTTAGTGATCCTGGTATGGCCTGGGAGGGAACTTTGAGAAAGACATTGTCTACCTGAATGCCGTTGTGAACAACTCCTAGAAAATAAAAGATAATTGGCATTGAAGGCACTTAGTATGAAAAACTATATTCTGTTTACGTTTCTATCTAGGAACAACTTGATCATTTCAATGTTTTACTCACTGTCGTGTTTTATTCCCGAAGCAGAATTTGAAGGCGTATTGGTCTTGTCTGGCGCCTCGTCCCGCAATACTCCTGTGGACAAAAAATAGTAAAATTATATTGGTAAAGTCGCCAAAAAGAAGAAAGGAAAAACATCGAAGAGGTACAACGTATAATCAGTAGAAACAGTTGTAAATATGTATATATATCTTATTCACCGGCCGGGAGGCCCGTATTGGTAAAAACTGTGCCCGAGGTCTCGAGTACCGCCCGAGGCCGCAGGCCGAGGGCTGTACTCGAGACAGAGGGCACAGTTTTCCCCAATACGGACCTAGCAAGGCCGGTGAATAACATTTTTATTTATTTCTAAATTCTATTTTTAGAAGGTAGGAGAAACTATTAAGAAAAACTGGAAAAGTCATGTTTTTATTTTACACATTGTGTCATCAACGTGTCAACAAATGTACAATAAAATGAATTGGTCAAGAATATTTTTACACCGTGTGAAGTTTCGTTTTCAAAAGTCAACAAAGTTGGCGAAATGTAGAAGAAGCCATTTCAATATTTTAAGCAATCGCAACTTCACTCTGCGCTTAGCGTAGTTGGTTAACATGACCGAGGTCAGGAGATAGGAAAATACTGCCCGCTCCCGGAACCAATCAGATTGCAGGATTCTCAGGATATCGCCCACTCACGATCAAAGAAATAAATAAAAAGTGATATCGAGATTGATAGAAATTTAATTGTCTAATTGATACTTTAATTTAAAAGTTTAAAAGTGGGAAAAACTTCATCTTCAGCTGCATGTGTTTCATTGTAATAACACTGTGTTTTTTTAACTTGGCAAATTTGTCACTAACTGACTAATTTCCTCACTCACCAACGCAATCAGACACTCTCCCAATTAAGCAATCAACTAAAAATGCAGTCCGTCGATAATACCTTGTTTATTTAACTAACTACACTTTCACTAAATGTATTACTCAGTTGACCTTGTGGATCAAGAACAATCGAATACGTTCTTCGTCGTTCAACTCCTTCGGGCTGAAGAGAGAGGAAAAAGGCATGAAAGTCAGTAGGATTTATCCAATAGCTATGCCATAAAAGAATGACAATAATTACAAAATAACCTGGGAAATTGAAATACTCATTGCGTAGCTAAATGTATCACTGATCTTTTATGGTTCGTTCGTTCACCATATGACGCTTAAATCGAACTCAGTTCTATAGCACGAAGCGGCTTGGAGTATTGTTGCGCCCCTGCATAGATTCTGGACTATCCCGGGGAACGCGGCTAAGGTGTTTTGTTTCATACTATCTATATTCTTGGTAGGAGAGAGGTGATGTTAAAGTGTCTTTCCCAAAAACACAACACGGCCGGACACCTCGACCAAAACCCAAACCACGGCAACAAAGTCTAAACTCCAACGCACTAACCTTATGGCCAGCCGGCCTACAATCAGTCATCTTGGGTAAAGTAACAAGCTATTATTTTTTTGTTGTTATTGCTTTTATTTTGCTACATTTGTTGTTTTGTTGAATAGATGTTGATTACTTTTTGCAGTAAATTTATCGTTTCCTTAACACTTTAAATAAAGTTTACATCCCCTTCCCCTTCTATCCATCAACAGCAAGCCTGCTAACATGACCAGCTTAACCACCCTTACCACTACAAGAATACTCCGGACCACAGCATCACTTCCCATGGCTTCACCAGCCATCCATTCTTCCCCGACGATTTCAGCAGTGGCAATCACTTTGATGAATACTTTTCCTAGTTTGATAGGTACAATGGGAAACGAAACAGATGCTGCATCGTTTACTTTTACAGATAACGACACAATCGGTGACTTTTGACCCGCTGGCACGTTAGTGCAGAACTCCTTGCTATCTTCTAACTTGACTTTAACCTACAAAACAAACAGCTACTGAGAATTGTTTGCTTGGAATTATTTTGCTACCTTTTCTCGTCGGTTTTTTCCTTCAAAAATGGCCTGAAACTTGTTCTAAGAGTCAGTCATATATTTAGTATTGATGATTCCACGATCGGGCGTTGAATATGAGATAATAGATAAGAATTGTTTTTTCAAAAAGACGCTCTCAAACTATGGAAAAGTAAAGCAAAGTAAAGATAAAAACGCCCCCTCCCCTCCCCCCCCCCCCCCCCAAAGAAAAAATTGCTTACGCTTAGGACATTTGTAGAGCATGGTGGAATTGTTCATAGGCCATGATGTCTAAGCCAATGAAAACTCTTGAATTGCATTATCTAATGATCCAATATGATTAAGGTTCAACTATTTCAGTCCATTGTATGACTGGTAGGTAAAAATGGGATTTTGATTGGTCAGTGATCGGTTGGTTGGCACAAAAAGTTTTCGATTATTGTGATCATCCGATCGGAGTGTCTGTTCCCAAATAGGGAGTAATCTGATTTGAAATTATTGAGCTTTTAAGTTTGGGATGAAATCGTACGATGTAAAATACTTTTGTGATTCTTAACTTCATACAGACGGTGAGCAGTAGCGAAAATGTAACTTGGGAAATGTGATTCGGATTTTCTTGGATGTGTTTGCTAGTTCGGCGATTGCTTTTGACATCGGAATGTTTTTTTTAACACGGACTTCAAGGTTGCGTACAGATTTGCTTATATAAGTTTGTCCACTATTGTAGAAGCGTTGCATAGAAAGCCGCTACCATTATAAATTTTACCTTTAATTCTAAATTTCCGTAGTTAAACACTGAAGCAATAACAGATATTTGTTCTCCTCGTTGGACAGAGTAAGGAAGACGAAGCGTAACGAAGAAATCCTTAAATGTCTGGATGTTCAGTGCACGAGCCACTCCAAGGCCTGTTTGGTTTGAAATACCAACGGCTTGTACAACCCAGGTTGTAATGGTGTCAGGAAGGTTGGTATAAAAGGCAAACTTTCCGTCTTGACTGAAATCAAAATCATACACGGTATGGAAATGAATGGAAGTTGCGATTGTATCAGTAGGAGAGAAGGCTTTCAAGGTAACGTCCTTACCGTACTATAGCTAAAATGTTATGGTCCGGAAACCACATGACGATGACGATGATGCTTTGTTACTAATGTACATATGTCTTACTAACCAGGGAAGTATTAGGTACATATATATCGGCCTGAGGTCTTGACAGTACAGATCGAGAGCAACGAAGTCCGAAAAGAAAAGATCAAGGGTTGATATACTCCAAGTACAGTCCCTAGCAAGCTCAGTTAATAAGTGATTTATCCTACGACTGAAAATGTTTTGAATGTTTTGAAAAAAATGCCATTATCACGAACTGAAAAGACACCACAAATTTCAAGCGTGCAATTGAACATATCTTCTCGTTTGATGCACTCAAAAAATGAACAGAAAAACGAAAGGAAAGAGGGTCGGACGAAGGAATAATTTACGTGCATATAAGTAACCAAACATGCGGGCCCTACTGGGAGAATATCAGCCCGGGATCTTGACGATACGGACCAGGCGCAGCATGAGCCGTGCAAAAAAGATCAAAGACCGATTTTGTTGCTCTACGTTCCCGATTTAGCTGTGTTAAGAAGTGATTCATTACACGACCCAAAAGTTTTAAGAAATCCCGCTATCACGGGCCGGGAAGACACAAACTTCAACCAAGTATTTTCTATGTAATGAACCGGGCACTGCCCCAAATGATCCCACGCCACCACTCTTCTGTATTTTCTGGTAGTTTTATAGCTTACTTTCTGTTAACAACAAATATGTATCTCTCCGTCATTTACCATTCGTCATTGCATATTGCGATGACTGGTTATTCGGGGATAGGCATATCGCCATCGAAGTTACCATTTGGTGAAATGTTCGTATAACATCATATAATCTATAGCTTACCCAACAACATCCTCGGCAAAAATCCAAGTCTCAGGAAAATACTTTCTTATTTGTCCCTGGCTGATCTCCTCATCATCAAATTCTTGTTCCAACTGATGAACTTTTCTTGAGCGAACTTCCGTGATTCTAGGATCTGTTTAACAAATTCAGATGAAAGAAGTCATAGGACGAATGAACTGAACAACAATACCAACACGACTTCAAAGTAAATCCATTGTGAAACAAATTACAAAACAAACAAACGTTTATGTCTTATCTTACACCACGTGAAACAATAAGTTATTCTATGTTTAACATATATCATTTTTGATCAATCCCTATACCTTTTTCCCCTGTAACATTAAAACAGCAGCGCAGGAATTCTTCTCTACAGATTTTGCTGGCACTAGCCATCCAGTACCGGGCACGAAGAACACAAGACGCTCTGGCTGGTATATGACCCCTTTTGCAGCATTCAGCCAAATCTAAAGGGAAAACCAAATGACTAAACAGACTGAAGTCATTCCTAAAAGTCATATGAAGCTATATAAAAGCCATAAGAGCTTAAAAGTCATATGAGGCTTTATAATCGATCAAATATTTTCGCTCGTGCTTGATTGGTCTAAACACGTCACGTGACCGAATATTCTCAGCTGAAACTGGGGAATATCCGAGAACTCGAAGCTCACAGTTTTCCACGAGCTACGCTCTCGAAAAACTATTCGTTTCTCGGAACAGATCATGTCCCAGGACAAATATCCTAGCATATTTCCGCGCCAAATGGAGGCTATTGTTTATATAACCCAATTTAGTAATTTCTCAGATCCACAAACCTCAGAACAGATATAAAAGTTTTGCTACAGCTGATAGGTAGGAGAAAAAGGATATTACAAATGAGATAAATCCAAACTCCCTCACCTTCAGTCGACCTTTTCTGTTTGCTTTTTGCTTTAGGACAGCCAGAGTCTGCAAGAAATAACCTTATATAAACACTCAATCCAGGACTCTTTTAAAATAGATGGTAACAGTAATAGCCAAGGTTTTTGTAACGTAATATTTTGACGCTAAATTTAATTCAACGCGAGTGAGGACTTTTACGCCAGTTTTATAACCACATTCAGAATTCCTAGGGCAAAGCTGTATAATAGTTCTGTAAAAATCCGAAAATTGCCCCGTTTAAATCCAGTACGTAAAAAATTCCGAAAAAATTCAAAGTCTGTTTCGTGTATATAATAAATTCAAGGAAACTGACTTGATTAGTAGATCTGGCATCTACCAAAGTTGCCAAACGATAGCAAATGGATTTTCGCATTTGACTGAAAACCTCATTGTTTTTCTCTGTGGGTATCTGTCAAGTCACTGGATGCCATGTTATTTTACACTTCTTAGCTCTACATTGGGCTCATAACAGATTGCAATAGCCGGAAAGCTATTTGATGACTGATGAAGCAAAACGTTGCAATACACTGAAGAGCCAAAATCATGTAACATTTACTGGCATTTGTGTAGGTAATCAAATGATCCCGGGTGTAGTTTAGAGTAAAAACCACAAGAAAATGCTTTAAAGGCTAAGCTCGTAGGGCGAGTGCAATTTGTAGCCTGAATTAGGAGTGCTTATTTCTTCCAGTTTACATTAATAATGTACATGCAACTTAATTTCACTTTTCTGCACCCAATCTCAGCTTCTTGCACATAAATTCGACTTTCTGCACTGTTTTGGATTAATTGACGTGCTCTAAACCAATCAGCATGCTGAAAAGTTTACATGTATATTATAATTCTAAGCAAAACAACACCTATGTAACTGATGTGTACCAGCCATACCAGAACGTCCTCTGCTGGCGATGTCCGTATTTGTGAGTACCACGGTCCCACTTTTCTATGAACAAAAAATACGCGCTTGGTCGACTAAGTGATCAACAACTAACCAACCAACAACACACAAGAAATGTTACTGCCACTTCAATCACTCAGTGAAACATAACTTTTATTATTATATGGCTAGCTCTGTGAGCGGGCAAGATGAACTAAATCGCGCGCTGATTGGCTACCCGAGCGGGCAAGATGGAGCTCTCTTGCCCGCTCGGGACTACCGGCTGTATCCCGCAGAAAACATTTCTCCCGAAGCCATATATTGACCAAGCTTGGTCGGTCAAGATGGCTGGATATTGGCCAAGTTCTTTTTTTGCGTTTATGGACCGAGAGAAAGTTGCAAAAAAAGAACGAGGCCAATATCCAGCCATCGTGACCGACCAAACTCAGTCAATAAAGGATTCATTATATGGCTTCCGGGGAGATTTTTACTGCGCAACGGTATCGCGGAGGTCACTGGTTCGAATCCCGTTGAAGCCCTGATATTTTCAGGCTTCTTCTTTTCAATTGCTTAAATTATAAAATTTACTGCGATGATCATTCTTCACTTTCATCTGAAACCGCAGTTCAAATATGAATTATTTCATATATACTTCAAATCACTTTATATTAAGTTCTTAATCAGGATGTTATTTTTATTTTTTAATTGTTTTTCTTTTATTGTACCATTTTGAAATGTAACTTTCAACAAAAATTTGTTCCAACATTAAGAGTTGCACTTACGTAAAACACATCCTCGCTATTTCTTCCAGATCCTACGCCACATCCAAGATCCATGGATTTCATTATATTAAATACCTACAATATGTATTCATAACGAGATAGCAAAATCGCGTCAAGATGTAAAAATAAGCCTTCCTGCCATTCCTCACTGGTGAATAAACCTCCCACAAATCCCTTTGTTAAAAGAAGTCAATCCCTATTTTAAGCCCCCAAATGTAAAGATTGTACTACATTTTATATTAGTTTTGATTCTGATTAGACTGGCATTATTATCTTCATCGTCATCGTCATCATCATCGTCATTATCATCATCATCATCATCATTATCGTATGTTCTCCTTACGCCACGAAACGCGTAAGGGCTCTTGGCAGACTGTAGGGCTTGTTTTCTGTTAAACATCGTTATGTTAAGAGATATGTACCATACTCTTTGACCTAATAGATACCCAAAAGAAGAAATAGAAATTCTTCCTATAGAAATTCTATGCAGTTACAAAAAGACCTTGTAGCTCACCCTTTTCTTGTTGAGTTTCTCGCGGTTTCTCAGAATATACACACTCTGATCAACAGCCAGCAGTCCGACTCTTGTACCAGGAGTGGCCGACAGCTGGATCTTATATGGAATACCCGGATGTTCTTGTGGCTTCTGATCAGGAGATTCATCGTGGAATTCAACCTGCAAAGGATGCCTTACAAAATCATTAATTAAGCAGGAAAGAAAATCAGTTAAAATACTCAATTCACATTTGAGCGTTCTTTGTTCTGTGCTCTTCTCTTGAAATAATAAACATACGTGCGGAAACTTTGCCCAAGCCACGACCTAACTATTTTCGGGATTTAACCTTAATTCCCAGTTTGATGAAAAATTCGTAATAATTGATCGACATGAAAAAAGCACTCGTGACTTGCCTTATTTGGTAATCCATCGTCAATGTTCAGCAGCGTACTGTCCGCGACAACCTCGCCGTCATTTCCAAAGAAGAATGTCACAAGACGTGATGAGGGAGACATCTCCGGCAGAATTCTAAACCGGAAGCTTGATATGACACCCACTTTTTGGACTTTGACCCACTGGCTAAGTACCCTACCGCGTGCAATGACCTGTTTGGAAACGAATTTTCAAAAGCTTGAGTTCAGTAAGCTAGGTATATCTTTCCAAGTTGCTGAAACAAATCAACATGAGATGCTTTTCATTGCTCTATTCACTTCCAATGCGTTTTCAGACTCACTGCAAATAGAACGTTTTCACTCACTTCGGCAGCAGCCATGTAAATTTACTAGAACAAAAGAAAGTGTTTACATAAGAAAAGAGATCTCCTTCAAGAGGATTGGTTTGGTACATTAAGATGGCCGCCGTTTCATTGTTTTGGTACAATAACATGGCCGCCTTTTGATTGGTTTAGTTCACCAACATGGCTCTAAGTGGCCTAATTTTTTAAATGAATTTTCGTTGAAAACAGTGATACTTTCTACTGTTCATTTTGTATGTTTTACAACTGACCTTATTTTCATTCATTATCGTTAGTTCCCACGTCTTTACTTGTTAGGCATTAGGTCATTGTTGGTCTGTTTTATTTTCACTTATTGTTTGGCCACTTACAAAGAACTTTGTACATGTTGCTGGTCCCCCCGCCCTCCTCCTGATTTCGAAACGCCACAGATGTATTTACACGTTTTTTTTTTTTTGATGGAAAATTATTAGAATCCCGTTAAACAGATTTAGTACGGTAGCATTACCATGAAAGTTATCTTTGACGCATTCTTGTTGACAAACACATCACAGTTAAAATGCTGCTTGTCCTACAAAGCAAATAACATGGTACAATTACAACAAAATTTTAATACAAAGACTCTGAAAGTAAGGATAAGGCAATAACAAGAGGGTTGTCCAATACTCCGACAAATTCAGTTAGCATTGTATTGTATTATATCCACAAAACAATAGATTAACAATAGATTAACAATACAATACAGATGAGAACGACGCAAAACAATAGAATACAATACAATGCTATGCATAAATTTGTCAGAGTATTGGACAAGTATGAATAACAATGGAATGTCTTGAAATCTTTCAAGGGAAAAGAGAGTGAGAAATTTCATGAAACATACCCTTATAGCGCGGACGTACAAAAATGTTCGTGAGGGAGAATTGTAGGATCGAGCGTCGAACTCTGTAAATGTGTTATGCTCCATAGGTATACCGTCCTTTTCAGTCTCCACCTAGGTTTTAAACAAAAATGAATTAGACTTACCATAAATTTGAATTTCTTTCTCGTTTAAACCTTCGAGAGATTGTCATTTCTAATTTCTAAGTTAAACAAATGCATGATCGAAGAACTCCCAGCTTCAGTAAACCTCTCATAGACTTTCCAACGAAGTGAGATAACCCGTTGCTTAGCAACGCCGGGGGAAAAAGTCACGTGCCCAATCAATTTATGAAGACTTGATGGCCTAATCCCCCTGCAGTCACTCTAGCCATACTTGCTGAGCGAGAAATTCGCGCCAACACTACGGCATGTAAGCATGTGAATATGAGCTTTTTACGTCGTATACGCATAAACTGAAAAAGAATTTAACAACTTCTCCTTGTAATTTATCGACTCGTAATTTTGTATTGCATCGTCTCCTTGTTTGATTCTACAAAATCATAGCTTAGCTCCCAACTCTGTTAAACTAAGAAATGGCGTTGGAACAGGATGAAGGCTTAGCTGCTGTGAAGTTGTCACCAGGGTATTTTTTGGTCTTCTGAAACGTTCAGAGAAAACATAACAAGGAAGGTTTTGGTGCACACAATAGAATACCATTTAGGTTGTAAAGCTCATGCACACTTACTCTCATCTTCATTGCCTTGATATCTCCTGGTACGTCAATAACAAAATTTGCTCTGCCCTGATTGTCAGTTGTATCTTCGAAATTGACACCATGCTTTGCAGCTTCAGATTTTCCTAATTGCATTTTTCTTCCGGAAGCTGTTGTTGCTGTTACTGAAATAGACATGGGGATTCCAACAGCCGGTTTCTTATCAGGATACAACAAATCAACCTGATGCAAACAATAAAAAGAGATTGCACGTTAGAAGTCTTTCAGTATTCGTGGTGATGCCTAATGCTAAGTGGGCTTTAAGGAAGATCGAGTGGTCCGCGTATGTACCTTAGCTGTCCTAGATGGACTCATTGTATTTTGTTCTTACCAAAGACACGCCACTCTCTTAGAGAATCTCTTCATACAGGGCTGGGTTGTTCGAAAGCGGGTTAATGCTAACTCGAGATTAAACGTTAACCGAAGGGTTAGGTTTTGTTAAGTTTTACATGATTCAAACCCAAAACTGGCGGACAAACAATATGAAAAGAAAACCTCGCCAAAATGTTACAAAAATGAAATAGAATTCTCGCTTATCCTGGGTTGGCTTGATCGGGCTTTGAATAACCCGGCCCAGGTGTTTAAAATGGTCCCAGCAAACTCCCGGCGCATCAAATGAAAAAGAATGACCTTACAACAGTTTTGATGAAATAGCCGGGTCTAGTGTCACAATAAAGAATGCAGGTAACCAGCATGATCACAGAATGTTTTAATCCTTGACTGCAGAACAAATATTTACAGAGAAATGTCACGAGCAATCTTTTAAAATGCCTTTTATCTTGTACCTTGACCATGAACGGCAGAGCCGGTTTAAAGTACTCAGCAGTTGCCTTGTGTTCAATCTTGAAAGGAGATTTGACAAAGAAGATTCCATTGTCGATTGCGCTCTCCTTCTTTCCAGAAGTCTTCTCAATCACATCAGCCTCGACCTGAAGCCTTCGACCTTCCGGGAACCACGGAAGGCCAGGGGCGTTCTTGATGTCGTCAGCTCTGATAGTAAAATAGGCTTTTCCATCTTTTAACTAAAAAAGGGAATTAAAAAAATGTTGAATCATGCACTTTTAACCGTTCGCGAATTAATCAGTTTAAGTAGATTCATTATACATGTATTTCAAAGGTATAAAACCCTTCTTATAAAGTGAAATTCGAAAATCTGACGTGCAGGTCCCATCAGACATAGGATCGAATTTCCTGATCTTTAAAATCAGTTTTTACAGATAATTAGAGCAATGAAATTGGCAAAATTACCCTATCAGCTAATTGTCTCACTGTAACAGCCCTGATGCGTCGCCCTACCATGGAAAACTTAGCTAGTACCGTTCCATTGACTGGCTTTCCATAAGTGTATCTGGAAAATCACGAGAATATGATATACATAGAGATATTTTTACATACATAGTTTAATAATAGTGTTTAGGCTTAAACTTGTGTTAATAAGTAAAGCCAAGAGACTGAGTTCTATAACCTTTTACAAAGTACTCTGGGAATAACTCTGTGTGCTCAAGTCACTTTAATTTTGTTAAAACACACCTTGCTTTTGTGAAATTGAAATAGGTAAAAAAAAACTATTTGATCACATACCTTGCATGAATTACACAGGTAATGGATTTTACATTTGGTAGCATATATTTCGGTCCTGATATGCTGACGGAAAACTTCGGGAGCACTTAAATGAAAAATGGGTATCCAATCATTATGACATGCTTTTTAAACTGTTGTGTGGAAAGTATGAAAATGTATTCCTACCATATTCTTTCACTTCAAACTTCACTGTGACATTTTGTGTGTTCTGGAAAAGAAATCACTTGTATTAGCAGTAGTTTGCACAATTGAAAATTTCTTCAAGCTGAGAGTAATGAAGCAAGTCAGTAGAATTCATGAAATGACATCATCATTAACTCCCTTACCTTATGTCCATGAAGTGCCAAGACAGTCCAGTTACCGATTAACGCAAATTCACTGAGACCAACGATCTTTGTGATAAAACCTAAAGAAAGTAAAAAACACTGTGTTCTCTGGGATTGGTAACTGATTGTCTTGATTGCTTTTCCTTCTTCTTCTTCTTCAGTTACGTTAAATTTTTACTGGTCCATTTTTACCCTGCATGCATTGGGTGCTCGGATACGTTTTCAAATATAGTACGGAGAAGTACGCTTGATTTAGATAAAAACTACTTGAATATTCAAATTACTCTTACTTGAATCAGCGCATGTCGTATACACAAATCGAAGACGTGTGTGTTTGGAGATAACGGTTCTAATTTTGTTTGTTTGTTTATTTGTCTGTTTGTTTGGTCCTAATAAATGTTCGTAAAATCTGGACCAACACTTCCTAAAAGGATCAACAAAATAATCGTCACAAAAAGGGATTTCTTACCATTGGTTGCCATTTCTAATGACTACTTGACCTGCTGTGTCATCCTCGCTTTGTAACCAGCACATCAATTTTTTAACATCCAGTCATTTCCGAGCATCAGAAAACTTAGTACTATTTCATACTAGTAGAATAAGCATTGACCCATAATGGTAAAAAAGACATCTCTTACCAGTTTCGGTCGTCAAGTCCCTCCATCGCTGTACCACAATTCCTTGAGGGTTCTGAAACATCGTTAACTGTGCTCGTGATTGCTATCAAATAATCTAAATCAAGTCTAAGCAAAAAATACGTATTCACAAGTATATGCGTTTCTTGCAGTAAGAGTTTTAACTTTAGAATTTAGCTCGTTTAACATGACGTATTTGAAAAAATTAAACTATCCAACGTAAATAGTTTTAGACAGAGTGGAGGCGCGGTTGCCTTATGTGGTTGGTGCTCTCGACGCCGAACCGAGTGGTCTGGGTTCGAGCCCTAGTCGGGGACACTGTGTTGTGTTCTTGGGAAAGACACTTAACTCTCACAGTGCCTCTCTCCACCCAGGTGTAAAATGGTACCAGCGAAATTAATGTTGGGGGTAACTCTGCGATGGACTGGCATCCCATCTAGGGTGGAGTAGAAATACTCCTAGTCACTTTCATGCTACGGAAGCTGCGTATAAGCTCCGGCCCGATGGGCCCCTAGGCTCATATGCAGACTTTGCTTTTTATGTACGTTTTTAAACAGCCCATCTCACCTACCTTTACAATAACTGTCACCTAGGAGCAAGAAAGAGGAAAAAGATCAGAGGCTTTTCGATTGAGAGCTTAGAAAGAATATTGCATGCACCCTCTCTCGCTACAGATGACAATACGTTTCAGAGTAATGGTTGTGAAGAATTTGAAGCTTCACGGCCAAAAATATGTCGTGGACCATTGGATGAATTGTTTTATTCCTATCACCTATGTCCCTGGAAATGCTTTATTTACTGCAACAAGAAAAAGGAGATATTAAAATATAACCAAAGTTTAAGAATACCTCGCGTTTTATTAACTTAGAATAATGTAAAGTGTAATTCATTTTCATGTTCTCCTTCAATACCATGTATAGCTTGGCCAGTGGCCACATAGAGTCAGTGATTAGGATAGAAAAATAGACATGGTTTTTTGCACGCTATAAATACAAAAAACTGATATGAACATTGAAGTTCCCACCAACCTTTTTCTCCTTGTTCGGTTTCAGGTCAAAACCAAGAGGAATGATTCGTATTTTCACTGAAAATGAAACATATCATACAATCAAAGTCCTGCCGAACTTGCTCGTTGTTTGAAAGGTGGTTAACACTATTCAGCGGATAAATTACTATCCAGCAGACTGCGTACTTCGTTTTGTTAATACTTATCTACTGGATAGCGATTTCAGTATGCGGTGGATAGCATTATCCAGCCTTCGAACAACAGGGGTAGAAAACTATTGTCAAACTTTTTTCACTTTCAATCGTGTAGTACTTTACAACTTAATGGTTTTAAAGATGTATAGTTTCATGAGATTGAAATATAACGACTCCCACGAGGAGCGAATGAAAAATTTTCAAACGAGTGGGATGCAAAGTCCTGGAGGCCCCCTGGAAAGGACGTGCTTCAAAGCGAGTTCGGTAGCTTTAGGTGTCCATAAACATGGGTGGGTCAAGTATTGCTGTACCCTCGTGCTTTTATCAAAGCTTACATAAGTGGATCTATCTTCCTAAAAGACTAATCGTATTCTATCTGAAATGGAAAATTTGATTGGTAGGCGTAGAGAAGGTGTTTTCAGACTGACTTTACCTTTTGTGTACTCCAAGCTGCCACTTTGACGTGGAGTGTAGATTGGTTTGTCTGTCTGTAGAAAAACAACGCCATCCAAGAAACTCACCAGCACCTTCGCACCTTTGTCAATGGTGACATCACTATCGTTTGACTTGGCCACCAGGAAGGCGTAACGATTAGTTGATACATCGTCATCGTCATTAATATCCACAGGAAAATCTTTCGCATCCAACTAATGTTTAAATTTAAAAAAATGTATTTCAGTAGTTCTGTTGAAGCTAAGGCCCCTTCCGCACTATGCTGGAGAAGTTTGAAAACGCAGCATAACAAAATATCACCTGTGATTTCGCAGGAGTTGTGTTTGCTGAAAACTCGGCAGTGAGTACTGTGATGTTATCGGTTTCCGTCAAAAAGCTCCGTTTTCAAAATGTTTTCTGTCCACACTAAAACGAGAAGCTGGCGTTTTCAAATTGCTCCGGTTTAAAGAGCGTTTTCGAAAAGCTCCGTTTTCTTGACAGATTAGTGTGAGAAGGTAAGGCTTACCAAAAAGATAAAGGCTGCGTTTTCAAATTTCTCCGGTTTACTGTGGACAGGGCCCAAGAACGTAAAATAAATAAATAATAAAATAATAACTTTATTTAAGTGTCGTATGTATTTAGCACTGTAATGCTAATTGGGGACACTGTAAATAACAAACTGAATATTTCAAAATAGAACATAAACTGTAAGGAATCCCAACTCGTGGGAGGCTGACCAGTTACACAACGCGGTCGAGGAGTTGAACTCGGGATTACCGAGAACAAATCCAGATAGGAGTAGGGTGGAGGAATTAATTGAACCAGGGACCTCCAGATTTCAAATCCAGCACTCTTAACCACTCGGCCACGCCGTCACCTTTTTGCTTTCGTAAATCACTATCTTATTCAAAAACCAAAGAGAACAAAAAAAAGATTAACGTATAATAAAAATAGAATTCGTCACAATTCAGTTTTGATTTTGTTCGGTTTATTAAAAGTTTTCGATCGTCTGACAATTGTCATATTGAGATCAAGATAAACTATATATTATTTAAGATACTTGGAGAAACATACCATTCGCGGCGGCCATCACCTGAAAGTTACGCCATTTGTTAACCCAAACTCAGACTTATCTTATAACTTGTGATTGGCTGTCCGAGCGGGCAAGATGGAACTAGCTATCTCACCGGCTCGGGAGTACACGCTGTGTCCCGCGAGAATAATTTCCCCTAAAGCCATTTAATCCTTTATTAAACAAGCTTGTTCAGTCAAGATGGCTGGATATCAGCCTCGTACTTTTTTTTGAGAGTTTATGGACCTGGACTCCGTTTCGGTCCACAACATAAACACGACACACAAAAAAAGAACTTCACCAATATACAGCCATCTAATTGACCTCACACTTGGTCAATAACCCATATTTCTTGTCTAAAAATATGCGTGAATTTACCGTTGTGCAACAGAGTCGGTTACCTTAAGTTTCAGAATACCAGGTTTCTCTGTTGAAAGAAGAATTGACATTAGTTTAAAGAAAAATTGAGGTCTCGGTTATCTCTTTTCTGGAAGACGAAAAGTTAATTCACATGTTAAAAGTTCTTATGAGAAGTAATACTGTACGTATATCGAATATTTAAATTGTATTGGGACGCAGGGTTTCATCAGATTTCTAAACAAAGAATAAGACAGCTCAAAAAACGACTCACAACAGAAAACATTTGACGAACTTCAATCAAAAACGCTAACTTAGATTGTTCATGGTCATAGCAACAAGTTTCTCTTGGCTCTGTTTCAAAGTGAGATCTCCATGAAAAAAAAGTGAAATGTTTTGGAATCTTCATCTTGAAGCTGAGACTCTAAGACAGCTCTGTATTAGCGGACATTGTTTCTGTAGGTTTCTCTAACTTGTAATTGATCCTATTTGAATCACTTGTATTACAATTATTTTATAAATTTAATACCGCTTGTAAAAACTCCGCTGGTTGCTGCCAAGTTTCTGTTTTTATGTGGATAATCTTGAGCAATAACTGTCACATTCACAGGTCTGTGGCTGTTGTACACTATTACTGAAACTGTTTCTTCTACGCCCACATGAAAGATGTTTGGAGCAGTGATGAACAACTGAGCATTGCTGAAAGAATCAATGAAAATATAAACAAACAAATCAGTAAATAAACAAAGGAAGGAAAGAATGAAGAAACCAGCCAACTGCAATCAACGAAAGAATTAATGGATGCAGAATGAATTTAGGTTTTAGCTTAGTTTAGCTTTGATATAAATTATTATTTTTAGACGTATTTAAGTTGTTTTGTGAGTGTTTGAGACGCTTTATCGATACTGCAATAAACTTTTATGACTTTTGTGTATATACAGTGGAGTCCCGATTTCTCGAACCCTAAGTTTCTCGGGCGAGCGTCCCGATAACTTGAAACAAAAGTCATTCCCCCTCCTCAGTCGAACACTGTAATTTTAACCCTGATTTCTCGAACTACCTGATTTTTTGAACCAAATTTCGTTTCCCTCCACTGTAAATTAAATATCTATTGCTTATCATAGTAAAGAGGGTTTCAGTTAAGTGTTGTAAAACCAAAACCAAACCGATTGCTTTCCAATTGGACTACTGGGCCAATCTCAAACCGTAGCAAAAACCAAAATCAAAATAATTGCCTGAAAACTTTCTACAACTGGCGAGGGAGCAAGATGAATCGAATCCTTCTCCGTGTGATTAGCTATCCGACCCTCAAGAAAATGGCATCCTGTATGCCATATATTACATCGTTTGTTGACAAAGCCAATTCGATCAGGATAGCTGGATGTACTGATTGGCCTCGATCTCTTCTCCGTGTTGATGGCTCGGTCCATAAAGAGTTTTCTTGACCTCACGCTCAGTCAATAACCCATTCTCACTCCTTAATTAAAACCTATTTGAAGAATTCCCTTAAAACAACCCGAAGAGATTTTCTGTTAGACGGATTGGACCATTGCAAAAAAATTTTAACTGAGCGGCAAAATTATTGACTCGACTCAAAGCGATTTCAAATTAAAACATAATTGTAGCCTTCTTTTGACCCTTGGTAGCCAGTAATAGCACTGTATAATTTTGGACATCAAAAGTTGTTACAGTCGAATCAGACTTTGATTCTTTCTCTTTAGTTGTTGTTGTTAGTTGTGTGCATTTTACATTGAAACCTTGAAGCGCACCAAACATAGCGAGGGTATAAGGGTACGGAGGACGATATACAGCCCCTGCCGCTTCTTCTAGACGGGGAAATGAAAGCGCAAAACTTCCGCTGTTTCAGCACGTCTTCGACAGATGAAAAACATATGCTGAAGCTTGACCGACGAACAAAATGGCAACTAAAAGTCGATATTACTGATATCTAACAGTCCTAACACAGCACTAAACAACGAACAATCCAGATCTCATAATCTGCATATCACCTACAACACTGAATTATTCCAACAAAGTGACTTCAGTTCAAATTGTTTATAATTTTCGTCGTCTCGTTAAATGTCAAATTCTTGTGGTGGATCTTCAGATTTGCGTGTGTAGCAGTTCTTATTCAAACGCGCTTTTCAGTTACCTACAAAAGTTTGTACGTCGGCTTTGTCTCAATTTACAATGTATTGCTTTCTATTTCATTATTCGCAGTCTAGGTTTTACATTCCCCACTCTACTGAGTTTGAACACCCATGATTTCAAAGTAACGGCCGGGGTTTCTCAAAGGCAAAACATTGATGCCATAAACTCGTCTAAATCGGAACTTACCTGTTTGTTAATACAACAGTTGTTCCAGATAAAATCACCAACAAGACTGCCAACATTTTGAGTGTTCAGAAACTTTTGAAAATGGCATCTAAAGGGATTCAACAGAAAGTAATCCCTGATTCACGTATCCCCTCTTTCAGTACAACTAGGCTATGTGACAAGCTATTTTGGGATAACGCTATGTGATACGGTAACGAGATCTTCTGCAAAGAGCGTTACAGTTCTATTCCTGAGGAGGGTCTCAACGAAACTGTCTGAGGCGGTTAAAGCACCACCGACAAAAAAGAGAAATCATTTTTATTGTAATGCATAAATTTACTTCCTGTTCAGGGAACATGCGTGAATTTATGAGCATCATTCCGAACATCTCGCTAATACGACAAACAACCGTTATTCTGGTTATACTGATTTATACTGATTTAATGAATTGTTATAATTGAAAAATTGTGTTTATTTACAACCATATTTTCATGACCAGTCACACATGGGGGCGACAAAATATTTAAAAAACTATCTATCGCAGAAGTATTTGCAAAAGAATCTGTAATTCCTTAGGTTCACAGGGGTTTACTCAGAAACCCCTATTTTAAAATAATCATCGTTCGTAAAAATTATTTTCCTTGACATGATTTCCGGCCTGGTGAGCTCGGCCATAATAGATATTGAGTTAGCCAATTGTGGACAACTGGAAAGTCCATGAGTGGGTTATTAGGTACTCATTGCCCATATCGGACACCTAGATGGTGTGTAATATGTGGGCACGAGAAAAGCCATATTCTGTCCAAGAGAGAATTGTCCTATTGGGTCCTATTGGGATATACCAACGATAAACGACGTCCCCATGTGAATAACCAAGAACAATAATCTTTTTAGAATCTTTAATGGCTCAGAAACAAAATTTGTGAGCCAGTTGTCTTTTCTTATCGCACGTGTTTGTATAAAGTTAAAATGCCGCAAAAAAAGAAATCACTCACAACTTCAAAGCAATAACAAAGATACGCTATATTGAAGGACATAGACCACGACGAGGATTTGTTTACGAGAATGAGTCGAACCGGCGTTACCATGTCTATAAATAACTTGAGAGCGAGAGAGGATGGGGGGAAATTATAGATAGTTAAAGATAGTCAATCTACAGGCCTTTTTCCTTGCATAAGGTGGCTGTCCCGCAGTATTAGAGGCAGTCGAACCCGAGCTGTTCTGACAGAAATTATAAGACAATACGACTACAATAAAGTTGCTTTGGCCTGGTGTAATATTGACTCGAGAATTGTAGGTTTCATTTGACGTGAAACGACATATTTTATTCCAAATAAAACAAATTTCTGGACGCCGGCAATTCATTTGGAGGGCCAAATTAAGAGGTTGGAGACACAACATGTTTCCTGTTTTTCACCAGGAGCCATAATCAGGGACGGAGACCGTAAGCGCGCGCCATTTCTAGTATTGGGGTTGGCTCCATGATATGGGACAATTTTTCTATTTTTAGAACAAATTGCGCCATCGCCTGGGGCACACGCGCGTACATTGCTGCGAGGATTTTCGCGGATGTCGCGTAGGGGAAATGGCGTCCGAAATTTCCGAACTCGTTAAGCTTTTGGCCCACAACTCAACGCTTTTATGGCTGTTGGAATATTGCTTAAGTATTTTCGTCTTAAGTTGATCCAGTTGAGTGAACGCAGTGCCGAATTTAGGTATGTCCCGCTTTATATTGCTGACCAAGTTGAGTTCCGCTGCTTCTTTTACAAGAACTTTACATTACTCTAACCTAAATTTCACCTATGAAGAAGATTAACAGCTTTTCCATAACACGCCAAAAAAAACTAGTTGGATATGTTTGGATATAGCAACGTTTAGGCCCAATAAGTGACGATAGATTTATGTCTGTAGATGCTGCTTAGTTTTGTTTGTGTAAAAATCCAATAGATTCATTCTGTTGTCGATGAATAAGAGCGCTCGCTGATGCGTGTTTTGCACAGCAAGTAAAATATGAGAATTTGGACTTCGCACTTTGGTGTGAAAACGTACATCGAACTCATATAATATCTCTAGTTTTTCAATATGTTTAAGGTTGATTAATGTTTTAGAACATGTTAAAAGCTTAGCTGAAAATATTTGAATACAGCAAAAATAATTAGAAAAGTTACGACGACGCTTTTAATCAACTGGAATAAAGATTTAGATTTTTTCGATTGAGACAAAACTCCTTGTCTATTTTATTTTCGCAGTGTAAAGTTTCACTATGTGAAAGAAACACACATGATGTTAGTAGCTTTTTAGCGAACGTTGGTGAAAATTGTTGTAGCATCTCAGCACAAAAGACGACGAAACAAATCTTTGTCTCGATTTGTTGACAATCTGAAAACACCGACTCGGACTTGAAAGTGCACGCGGTGCACTATGCAAATAAGCTACTCGTACGCGTCGACGGACTTTCAAAAGCTTTCGCAAAGCAGCCAAACGAGCAGAAACAACAAGAAAGTATCAAAAACAGGTTTTGGTTATGATAAAGCATTGTTTGGCAAACTCACAAATTAACTCGATACCGGAGTAAACAGTTTTCTTACAGAACTTTTCTCTACGGAACAAACACAAAAGTTTACGCGTATAACTAGCCGGTGAGCGGATTTTGTTCATTCACAGCGCAAAATTAAAGAAATTCTCGACCCTGAAAAACACTCCTTTTCCATTAAATCAGAGCATAAAAGTACATAGAAGAGCCCTGGTTCTTCTTCTTTGCATTATCCCCTGACATAGCTGTGAAATCGGCAAGAGAATCTCGCAACTCTCACCATTTAATCACGCAACGTGACAACATCCACGCGAGAGCCAAAGACACGTGCGTGGATCAGCGCGGAAATTTGACGTCATGATGGCGCAATTTGTTCTAAAAATAGAAAAATTGTCCCATATCATGGGTCCGCGCGGATCCCAAGACTTACGGTCTCCGTCCCTGATTATGGCTCCTGTTTTCACTTCTTACAACCTGCTATGTTTTTTCAAATTATAAATCGTTTTTTCTGTGAGTAAATTTCGCCGATTCCAGTGTGAAAAGCTACACCATTTTCTTTCCTAATAACATACATTGATATCAGTACAAACATGCAGTTTTTCAGGCTTGCCGAATCCTGATTGGTCTATTCAAATTCCAGGCCAGGCACACCAGCCCTTTGCAAGGTTCTGAGGTGATCGCGATCAAGTTATTTTTAGATCGCTCAAGACTTCAGAAAGAGTCTAGAAAAGAAGCCAATCCTATCACGCAAATTTACTCACGTGGACTGCCTCAGCATTTTCGCCTTCCAAGAAACATCCAGGCAACGAGGGTGGTAATTTTAACCGAGCGAGGAGTGGATATCGCATCTAAAATAAACTTAAGAAGAATTACCTTGAGAATAAGGCCTTCATCCTCTCTTGACAGAACCAATCACGGTATTAACTATCACAGAATAACAAGATACTAATCAGCCATGGTCTTTTAAACAGCGTTTCCCAGAATCAACGTTTAAAATGTAAATCAGCTTCATTGAGAAATTTAAAATCATGACTGATGTGTCACATTTCAGTATTTAGACTCGAGGGGTTTATCTTCCGAATTTAATCGCACTGAACTGACGTGAAAAAAGTATTTATAGAAATCTTGTGGCATAGAACACCAAGCTGATTGAAAGGTGATCACTAAGCATTTCTTCAGCTGTCCTTAATTGTTCATCTTTTTTTAGTATTTTCCACCAAGACATTGATTTTCTTTCCACGATTTGACGTTCACTTTTAATAAACGTTAAAAAGTTAATAGAGTAATAGTTTTCTTATTTGACTGAGTTGGAAAGAAACGCGATTTTTCTTTTCCCTAACAATATTCAGTAACTTTGTAAACACAAAATATAACAACTCGACAGATTTACATTATACAGAATCTTTTTGCCCGTGTGAATTAGGGTTTATTCAGTTCATCACTCTATAAAAAATCCGTGTCGTTTTCCAAGGTTTAGAAGTCATCGTAAAGAGAGCATACAGATAGAAGGTTTTCTCTCTCAGTATTGAAGTTCGTGCCAGAAAAGTTTCCTGTGCAGTGGAGATCGCGCTATTTATCGAAATTGTATCAATATTTAGTTTTGGTTTGTAAATTAAACACACAATAAATTCGCCCACGTTCTTTGCTTATTGTAATGCATCTAATATCCGATGTGAGTTAACCGCAAAAAGGCTTTGTTCGATTTCTTTTAATTTACAGTGATAAATTCCCGAGCTAGCTGCACGTCGTCAAAATTTATAAGTTATCAGAAGTTAAGCCATCGGATAAAAGCCGAAAGAAACAGCTTTAACGTTGGAAACAGAGCGTGGAATAGTATCAAAATTTTCAAGGAAGAAATAGTAAGTGAATTAGTTAACAATTGGTCTGCTGTCAAAAGCTTTGAAAAACGAAACAGAGAAACTCGACGTTTGACTCTTTAAGCAGGAACGAATCTAGAAAAACTGTTTTTCTTATTCTACTGGTAATTTAGCCGTGCATTTTGTTAAGAGGAGTAATTACCCTTTGTAAAATATTAGACCACGTGAGTTTGCAATTTTCGGAAAGATGATCAAAAAGCTTCTTTAAGATTTGACGTTTGACTCTGGTCTAACAACCACTTCCTAAAGGGTTATAACTAGGGCAAACCTTCTCTAAGAGTCCTCTGGGTCTTCTATCTATATATACCGGTTGTTAAAACATGAGCAAAATTATGCCCAGTTTGAATTCATGTCGGCTTTGGGGTGACGCTTTTGACAGAACGTTTAAATACATAACTGCTGTGTTTGTGGATTATTTAAAATGGCATTGGAATATATTCCAGCTCACTAAAAAAAACGATATTCAAGCTCACTGACCGGATCATATCACAAGTATTTTAATTAGTTACTGCAATCCATGTATGAAATTTTCAAACCATATTTTACGGGTTGATCTAAGCAGTTACTTATTGCATAAACGTATTTTCTTCTGAGTTTAAAGAAAGTAAGTCGAGTGAAAATAACTATATTTTTAGCAATTTTTACATTACCGTCAATTATAAACAAGTTAATTTTGCAGTTTTTTCAACAAGCTAAAGTCTTGTCACATACCTCAATAAAGAACCTGCCAAACCTTGGCTTACAAGAAGCTATGTTACCCACGGAGTACATTGGTCTTAGCGTGGCTTTCTCGATCATGGTCCTAATGGACATCTTTGGAAACACAATGGTGGTCCTGGTGGTTCTTTTAAACAAGTCTATGAGAACACCCATGAACCGACTCATGCTAAACTTGGCCCTTTCTGACATGGTAGTGGCCGTGTTTGTGGCGATACAGTTTATAATTGGACCCAAGTATCTGCACCCTTCAGGCACCACAGGGTCCTTTCTGTGTAAGTTTATTACAGGAGGGACCATGACATGGACAGCAGCTATGGTCTCCATATGTAATCTAGTTGTTATTTCCATAGAAAGGTAATTCTTGTATGATTTTTTTAGACAGAGTCATCAACAGGCTTTCTATTTCCCAGCCATGTAGTCTTTAGGAAGTCCATTTACATAAGCTTTATTGGCTTTCGGGCATGTATGCCAAATACGTGAGTCCATTTATGTCATGTTTCAAGACAAAGCAGTACCAATGTGGGGGGGGGGGAGGGCAATGAACTAACTTTTTACGTCACGAACTGACTGTCTGTATATCTGTCTCTCTAACAGAGAAGAACGACAGTTGCACTGACTGACTGACTGACTGACTGACTAACTGACTGACTGACTGGCTGGCTGGCTGGCTGGCTAACAGACAGATAGACGGACAGACAGACAGATTGACTGACTGACTGACTGACGGACTGACGGACTGACGGACTGACGGACTCCCGGACTGACGGACTGACGGACTGACGGACTGACTGACTGACTGACTGTCTGACTACCTGACTGACTGATTGTCTGACAGTCAGACAGAAAGACAAACTAATGGGATGAATGGATGTATAACATGACCTAATATCTGCAGCTCATCATGATCACCTGCTGCTTGTAAAACAGTGGACGGTCTGGGGGAACTCCATATAAAAAAGTAGGGGTTGCTTGTTGTACCCTATAGGGGACAGGTTAAAAAAATGGTTTTGGTGTCACTTAGGGCATTCAGCTTTTAACGGTCCACAGTAGAAGCTTTCGCAGTACCTTGTAGGATATTAAGCCGAAAAAAGTCTGTCAGTTTATCTTGGGGTATACCTAGACAAACATCTTACTTGGAAATATCACATAAACTTTGTCTGTAAACAAATCGCTAAATCAGTTGGTATTTTATCGAGGACTGACTGACGGACTGATTGACTGGCTGGCTAGCTGACAGACAGACAGACAGACAGACAGACAGACAGACTGACTGACTGACTGACTGACTGGCTGGTTGGCTGGCTAACAGACAGATAGACAGACCGACTGACTTCCTGACTGACTGACTGGCTGGCTGGTTGGCTGACTGACTGACTGACTGACCGACTGACTAACTGACTGACAGACTGGCTGGCTGGCTGACAGACAGACAGACAGACAGGTAGACTGACAGACTGACTGACTGGCTGGCTGATTTACTGACTGACTGACTGACTGACTGACTGACTGACTGACCAGCTGACTGACTGACTGACTGACTAGCTGGCTGACTGACTGACTGACTGGCTGGCTGGCTGGCTGGCTGGCTGGCCGGCTGGCTGACAGACAGACAGACAGACAGACCGACTGACTGACTGACTGACTGACTGACCGTCAAACTTGAGAGCTGTCAGTCTGACTGACCTGTTTGCTTGATTGCTTGTTTGTTAATCAGTTACATCGTATATTTATTTCTTGACATTATTTACAAAGATATCAGGCAGTGGTGCGGCCGCTATCAAATCAGTCAAAACTCACCAACGCAAAACTGAAATTCATTATCCCAAGTTGCTGGTTAGCAGGCCTCCTGTGGAATGCTCCTCTTTTTGTGGCTGTGACTTACCGGGAGGATTTAGAGACCTGTGGCGAGAAGTGGCGTTACAAACTCTCGCCAGTAGTTTACAGCTTAGGATGGGTTGTAGTAGCAGGAGTGATTCCCATCTCTG
>CM042748.1:35258783-35333710 GCA_022496165.2 Catalaphyllia jardinei | reverse complement strand
CATCAAACACAGACCACATTAACAGAAAAGGCATTGAAGTCAGGCAACTTTTCTCACTAGAGAAAACAATTAATATTCATAATAAGAAATTTATAATTCCAAATTGTAACATATGGAAAATATTAAACATTTTGTGTCTCAGAGATTTTAATTTGGAGCCAAAATGAGCTACAGGCAATCAGCAACTTGCTCTTCAATTGCTGTTACCAGGTAGGATAAAACTGCCGTTTTAAACAAAATATGCTGTTCTTCATGAAATAAAACCAAGAAATCTGGAATTAGACATTAGAAAAGGGCATAGAAACTTAGTTGTCTTTATTTTTTGTTAGCTGCGAAGAAAGAATACATTTCAGTAGCACAGCTCACCTTTGACTGTCACTCATACTGCAGGTACAGCCACTGTATAAGGAGCCTGCATTGTAGACGAACTAAACCTTGGTATAGTCCGTCTGTGAATCAGTGACCAAAAGCTTGTTCTTGCCCCCAAGGTTTTCTATAATAGGTTCTAATTCGAAGACAGACTATACCAGGATTTAGATGATGTAACAGAGAATTAACTCTGAAGTGTAAATTTTAGTGCTAATTTAACCCATGAATAACCCACTGGGCGTTAGCCCTAGTAAAGGGAATCAGGGAACCACACGAGGTAAAGAAAAAATCTTTTGACCTCGGTGGGAATCGAACCCACGACCTCCGGAATAGATCTACCGTTACTATATTCATATATTCATACATTCATATATACCAGGATTTAGTTTGCCTGCAATACAGGCTACTGCATAAGGTGAAGTGAATATTATTCCAATCACAGTTTCCAGATTCTTTTTTCACAGCTTTCAATCATCTTAGGTTGTTCACATAATTATCTGAAGCTCACTTCAGTTCATCAAACAGGTCATTCCTGAGGATTGTGATTGGTACATTTCAATTCTTTTTTCTAAGGTTTACGGAATGTTACTGTAACTGTGTTTGACAACAGTGAAAAATTTTAGGTTTTGAACCTCTGTGCATGTTTTTTTAAAGTTGTAGTGACTAATACAACCAGTCGCTGAATAACCTTAAAAGAGGGGGACATATATTGCATGTCAAGCAAACATTCCTATGCAAATGAAGAATTTCTGAGCTTTTGCCACAGAAAACTTTTCTTGTTCTAATTTTTCACAATGCAAGTTTAAGTGAATGCATATCATTGGTCTGCTCTAGACATAGCTGCCTTGAGCCTACAGAGGTGGTGCTAAGGAACACTGAAATTAGCAGTGAAAAAGAAATCTCTAATAAATAATCATTCAGCTTTTGCTCTCTTATCTTTGGGTTCATAATCGTCATCTTCATTGTTACCATCTCCAGTCACATCATCCTTGCTTGTTTTCCCTCTACTGCATGTGGATTCCACGATATCCTTTGCCTGCTCATCGACATGTGGCAGTAGACGTCTACCTGAAATAACAGATCTTTCTGTGCCTTTTCGTGCCTGGGCATGAAACAGAACAGCTCTACAGTTCTTGGTAATGGCTGCTTTAGATTGCTCCTCATTAAAATTAAACAAAAGCCCTAGATTAACTATATCATAGGGTCCGCGAAAGTTCAGCTCATGTTCTGCTCCACTGGACACTATGATGTTTTTTCCTTTTGTGAACACGACCATGTCAATAGCAATTGCCAAAAGTTGTGTTCGCTCATTCGTGCCCCTAAACGCAGTAGAATAAATGATCTCGAAATGTACTCCTCGTTCGATGGCTGCATGAACTGTGGGGAACTTAAGGTAAAATGGAAGACGTCTGCTCATGTCCAGAGAAATAATATCGATTTCTAGTGACTTACAAGCTTGTTGGTAAAGCTTCTCTGTGCTAGGCTGCACAGCTAAAATATCGAAAGCTTGCACTGCTTCGCTGGAAAGTTGATGTACTTGGCTTTGGTCGTCTAACAGAACAGTTATTCTGGAACAAAACTTGAGCTTTGGGTTTTTCTTCTTAAAGTCTTGAATCGCTGGGAGAGCATTCCAATCTATCGGCGAAAGCTGATCACCGTCCCTCTTTTTATTTTTCTTTCCTTTCCCCACCTCATGCTTGAGTCTGTGCGTTTTGCAAATAGCAATGGTCTCAAATCCGAGATTGACAGCTTTAGAAACAAGTTTTTCAGTCTCACGTGGGTCCTCGAGATAAGGAACGTTGAGATCCCCAAAAGCCGCCATGTTGGAAATGATTAACCGCTGACTGGCATATTTTGTGAAATGTCAACACAGTCATTTCAGTTTCCAGTCCTTCACGAACAGATCGAGTTCAGCAGCAAGGGATATGCATGGCTTCTTAACTTTCAACTGGAAACGTGTGGAAGCAGAAACGAGGATTTTAAAACAGTCTTCTGAACAAAGGAAGCGACAATTTTCAGAAGAAGCCATGAATATCCTTTGGGAGCAGCCATCTTTAAATTCCCAAGTCAAACATCTTAATTTATCCCTTTCATACTAATTAGTTTCTTTTCTCAGTTTAAATAGTTTGGTATTTTTTTTTTGGTTTTGTGGTTGTGTTTTTATTCTGTTCTCGCCTTCATCCTTAATTATTCATGTTATATCTCACTTTGTTACACTATTTATTGCTCAACTTCATTTTATTTCTTATTTTACAACTGACGATGCATGATGTTTCATCCGAAACATGTCTTGATTAAAGATGAATTTCAAAAACATCGTATGGATCATCAAAGCGATATCTTACTTCGTGCTGCTACGAAGTCTATGTACATGTATTATTTAAAAACAAAAGAAACGACTAAATATTGCGAGGGCTAAATGACTAGGATTTGTTTTGAGTCTCCTAATTTACAGAGGACGGGAGCAGGACGGAAAATGCCGGAAGTCAGGCGCTCATCCTGACCCTCCTACCCTTCAACCCCTCCCCGCCTCCACCTCCCTCACCGCGCCTAGGATACGTGAAACGTGGAAAGGACTACCGTAAAGCCTGGCTTTCACCACGACATAAGCACAAGCATAACGGGAGTGAGGAAGTCCAAGACACTCGACACCTCTTTACTTCTTTTCCACACAAACTCTCCCTTATTTGTTTTCACGTAAAGTCCAATATTTTGTAGTTCTTGATATTTACTTCTGAAATTATATTGAAACAATTATTTCCCTCAGGTTCAGCAACCACCAACTAGTGGCCGTTATTGAATATTTACCTCGACTTCCTCTTGGTGAATATTCACTTAAGTTCACTGAGCCGGATGCAAATAATTGTTAAATTTAACAAATCAGCTCATGGATCAGTAGAACGCATACGAAGCAGAAAAAAATCTCTTCGGTGAAATAAGTATCGTGGACAAGATTTGATAAACTAAATGCTAACATCATTGCAATATCAATTAGAGGTCTTGAATTTGTCGTTTGGGCCAAACCGACTTTGTTAGAACTTTCTTATATGTTATTGAAAATAATATTTTTTCAACTTTATTTAAACATCTGGTAGCTTGAAATTTGTTCGTATACAGATTTTATACCTTACTTTAAATAATTCCATTTACCATCTAACAGGATAACTTAAAGTTGTCAATGTTGAAACAGACACTGTCACCACAAAATTGTTCAGCTTTACCAGGTGTTATCTACTAACCTTAACGATAGAGATATAAGAATAAGTATCTTACAACACGCGAGGGAAGTTGTGAAGTCGACTGGCAAGTAAAAAACGTACGCAGAAAACATGAAGTTTCACTTGAACTTAGCTAACATCTTACTACTTTATGGTTGTTCAGGTAATTACTTGGTTAAAAGTCCAATCATTTATTCTTTCTCGATTTACTTAGATTCTATTCGCCGTGGTTGTTAAACATAGCTAAGAAAATTGTTTCAGAATAAAATATTGAACATTCATAGGAGTTTGGCTTATAAAACTTGTAGACAGCGCTTTTTATTCAGAAAAACCTGTTTCATATGTTTTGCCGGGCCGGTTTTGTTGCTTTAGCCGCAGAAAACTAACGCAGGACTACGGTTTTTTTGTAAAATGACCCTAAACTAAATTCAGGTAATTTTTGAGGTAAATCGGGACTGGAATCCGGCATTTGCTTGCACAACTTGGAGAGCTAGAGTGTGAAAATTCACTTTGGAATATATACTACGCAGTTTTGCTAAACTGCGCATGCCAACCAGAGCGCCACAAAAAAATACAAATTCCATTTTAAATATTCTGGTGTATTATCACACAGGTGTATTATCAAGAGTGCTGGAGAAGAGAGATTCAGGTAAGCCAAGTTTTTTGTAGCCTGCGAAAACAGTCGTTCTCCCTCTTTTCAGAAAAATCAGCTATGTATATAGTTTTGCCGGTGGAAAGGCCTTTCTGTTTTGCGGCAAATTTTGTGCTCAAATTGACATGCTGTGCGAATTTTTATTTTTTCATGGTCTGTAATTAAATCACAACATGCGGACAAGCCTATCACTGATATCATCATGAATTGAGTATAGAAACGTGCATTCTACGTTCAGCAGTCCATTTTAATCAAAAGAAATTTGACTCAGTTGACTTAAGAAAGAAAGGGCTATGCGAACTATAATGTAGACAAGTTTTATTATTTTATTCATTTACAACCAGATTTCTGTGAGGGTATCTCAGCCGGAGTGCACGCCAATCCTGATGATTGTTATGGCTTCATTATGTGCGACGTGGCTGGAATTGCACATGAAATGGCCTGTCCCGCAGGGCTTAAATTTAACCCGGCATTACTCGTCTGTGATTGGCCAAACAACGTCGAGTGTGAAGATGGCAGTGGAGAGCCGGCAGGGAAGTGAGAGGCTTTCGACAAGACTTTGCGAATTATTGAATCTATAAGATATGACTACTTCATGTTATGAATTAAGATTAAGAAACAAAGTGAGATTTGACTTATTAACCACGTCTCCTCTTTTTTAATCATTTTAGCGTGGTCCGAAAAAATGCGCGAGAGGAAAATATTGGCTGATAGGGGATCGTGTGAGAGATCTTTCCACCATTTCGCTGCCATTTTTTCTTCTCTGCTCGCGTTCCTTTTGCCTGACGCTCAATGGACTAAGTCACAGAGGATTCCCCTGACTGACTGACGCCAGTCCCCACATAATCCGTGACCAACGTAAACCTAAAAGAATCTCCTGCCTAGTTTCAGCCCTCCTCGGCGTGATATTGCTATAAGTGAATTTTCATGTGATGTGTCGCTACTCTTTTAACCCGTATAAAAGAAGACAATAATAAGTCTGAAATGGAACCGAGAACGAGAGAGAGGCAAAGAGGCAGCTGCATGCCCCATCCTGTTACGGAGTCAATTTTGGAAGTCTAAAGTACTGTCTTGTCAAAGAACTCGGCAAAAGAGTTCTTGGTTTGGGCTGGAAGGGAAAGACTTGGATTTCGACAGGATCATTTTCGCTCATTTAAGACTTCGGCCTTGGGTTGAGGTAAAATGTTTCACTCACAAAATATAAAAATCGCTCAGCTGTTCTTACCGATGGACAAAAACTGCTTAATACAGCAAAATGCCACTATATCTTTAACAGCATCACAAGAATGCAGCCGAAATTTGCAATTAGCTTATTTTAGTTCGACACGAGACGTTAATAGTCTCTATCATCAAAACAAAGTAAAAAAAGGTCCCAACTATATCGATCACATAAAGATAGACTAGTACGCCTCGCCGAAATATGATTTATGGTTTAACGATTTAACGAAACAACCTAGTTACCATAGAACAAACAATTCTTCTTACCCACCCACCCCTCCCTTCATCCCTCGCATCTCTCTCTCTCTCTCTCTCTCTCTCTCTCTCTCTCTGCACATTACTCCGGGCAGATTACTTGCAAGTGACTATACGACACACGGTCAACACGTTTCCGGTATAAGCGAATTATGCCTCCGCAGGCGGAGATTAAGAGAGGCCGTGCGTTATCCGGCGGGGTGCATCGAAATATATAATGTTTTCCAGTTACATAAAAAACAGGCCATTACCTGATGAAACTCGCTATTATTTTCACTTGAGTTTTAAAAATATTGCCTGAAAGTTGTCCGATCGACTTTTCTGCCAAATTTCAAGACAGAACATGGTTTTGTCATGTGTCTCGCACATAATCTCACCCGTACAAGCTTATACATGCACAATTTGAAAAACATGAAAAATAATTAGCTGACCAGCTGTGATGTGTTCGTATAAAATGACAGTTGACGTTCCTCGCATCTCGGGAACCAACTTCTTCAATTTTCCCTGCAATATATATTGAGCAGTTCACACTCTGCTCTTTCTCGGTTCTTTGGTGATTATGGAATCTCATGTACACGTCGACCTGTCTTCGAAAGCGCTACAAAAAATTATACACGCTGTCACCCAGATATTTTTTATAATCTCCCAGCTCCTGTATGCTGTTGCCTGTGTCGCGGTGAGTAATTTTGCTATACTTGATATATTTAAAATTAATACTTTAAGCTTTATGAAAATTTATATTTTTCTTTCGGCCAGTCACGTTTTCTTTAAGGGAGCAAAGTCACGGGATTTTGAGTAATCTTGACCATCGACCGGCATTACTTTTAATAGAAGGAAACCTAGCTGAAAGGGATACTTTACAAAGATAGAAAAACACCAAAGAGATAATTAAAAGTCATAAAGGAACAAGGATGGTTAAGGTTGAGGAAGATTGACACAGATTGCAAACAACGAAATTGAAAAATTTAGGCTTGACTCTTCCAACCGTTTAACCGTGACTTAACTCCTTAAAGATGGTTTGTCCAAATTTTGTAGAAGCACACCGTCTCAACTTGAAAAGGCCCTGAACGCAATCGGGCAAGCTACTTCAAAGAGTTATTGCAGATTCATTTTTTTGTTTTCAAAAAAAGCCCTATTTTTTGTTAACAGCTAGTTCATTTCTGGAGGTTCTTATTTTTCTGTATTTTATCAAGATCATGTTCTCTTGATTTCATATATTTGGATGCTGTCGAGTCAATACGTTTGCTATGCCACCTTGTACTATGCTTCTTCGCTACTATCGGAACGATCATGGAAATTATGTTTTATCAGAATGAACGTGACCAATCGTGGAGATCGTGAACTGACAAGTCGATTCGCGTGATACGGTTATAAGGACATATTTTTCGTGGTCGTTAGTAGACATCAATGGCAAATCTGCTGATTCAGCAGTAAAACATGTGGAAGACAGAAAAAAGAGGGTCCTGAAATACATAAACCGACCGTGTCAAAACAAGATAGTACACTGAAATGCATTTTTTAAGTCGAATACGCAAGTCGATTCAAGTATGCAGTAATAATTATTTCTCTAACGCAACCAGATCATAATAAAATTACCGGCAAATCAGTTCAATACGCTTGCCTGCCAAGCAAAGGAAAATGGTCATTTGAAAGACCACTTTATGAACGCGTGACAAAAATGGCGTTACTTTCGATTCTCACCAAATTTAGCCAATTACAGGCCATTTTCAACTCTTTTCCTCATATCCCCCCTCAGGCAACTTTTGTCAAGTTAGCTAATTGGTATGCAAGTGAAGAGCAATAGCGTCGCTCGCAGAGAAAACTTACAGCTAAATACAGGAATTGCACCGACCTGTTGGGATGTTGGTAGAACACTCGAAGAATTCGTAAACCACTCGCCTGCGGCTCGTGATTTAAAAATTCTTCTCGTCTTCTACCAACATCCCGCGTGGTTTATCAGCTTATAACCCATAGAAACTTGTGGTCTATTGCTCAAATGTTCAGCCTCAAAGGGTATGGTTTTTATAAGACATTTTGGTCAGAAATAGAGTATCGATTTGGGCCATTTTCAAACTGGGTATGATTTTTGCACTTTAGTCTTGAATTTAGTATGTTCTAGTTTTTCACCAGTATCGACAAGACCAGCAATCAGACACTAGTTGATAAGACAGGGATCCAGGAAGCACAAACATTATGATATAGGGAACTAAGGCAGGTTTACGATAGGGCATAAATTTAAGGTTCAGGTCATAAATGGGGTAGAAAAAAATCGCAGATTTTGGTCTTATAAGCAGGGTAAATGCTTCGGGAAGCGTGCTACACGGCCCCGCCAATTTTTCATAAATTCAAAGTATTGTGTGTGAGGCTAAATAACGCTGAGAGGTAAAAGCATTTGACGCATATTTTTTTTCCACTTCCGTGCCAGGCTACGCTTGATTCACAATTCGAATGCCGGCTGCGACACTCTTTTTTTTTTTTTTGATGCAATATATATTTTTCTTTTCAAAAAGACGTGTTACGTGTGACGAGAGTTATGAAATTATTCACAGAGTCCACCTTCAACTTATTTATGAAGCCAAAATACAAATGTTATCGGTGTTTTTATGGAAACCAGCTCAGCCGCGGTACGTCGAAATAAAAAGTCTGTTATTTCTAAAAGCTTATAATAGGACGCACTCTACTTGAAGTAACGCTTCTTAAATTGTGGCGGAAAATTTGAGAACTGATTCAATTAAATCCAGAAAATGTCGGCACCTTCTAACTAAGAGCCATAGTCCCTATTTTGCAAAATAGCAAGGTCAATTAAAATACAATTTGATGAATTAGCTACCTTCCACAGTTTATCGAATCTGTCTGTAGTATCGTCCAAGCGTTCCAATTGCGTGTTCTTTTCCCGTAAGCAGCCACAGAAAATCGGCGGAATTGTTATTCCTGACAAGTCTGATTTGACCAAAATTATGTCGCCGTAGTTGTGATCTTAATCACATTTAATATCAAGCAAGAGACAGGTATCTTCGTTTCTCTAGAATCATGTCATTTCAATCTGACTTAGAACTATAAAGTCTCCAGGGGCGCTTACCATTCGACCAAAAATTTCGAAATTTTCGAAACGGGGATAAATGATACGGAAAATTCCTGGGAAAAGTTCCAGAAAATATGGAAATTGTTTATTTTCCGAAAAGCGAACCATTCAACCGAAAATTCCGGAAATTTCGGGATGAAAGTCGAATGGAACGGAAATTTCCAGGAAAATTTTTTCGAAAATTTGGTTATACCTCACAAGGTTGTCCTCTTTTTCGGAATTTATGCAGATTCCCAATTTTCTACTCAGCGCTAGCTAGTTCTTTTGGCCGCGAACACAGCGAGTTGGTCATCTCACGCAAGGATGACGGTGACGAGCATTCGATAAAAGAAACACTTTAGAACCTTTCTACTTATATGTCGATAAATACTAGCTACAGCTAAATTCGTGAAGCCGGTGAAAGCGTTTTATAAAAATAATGCCCCCGTGGTGTACTTGTTTGTTTTGCATAGGCTGGCTGGGAAATGTACAAAGATTCGTAACGCGTGCAGATCCATTGTACGACTCATTAAAACCCTTGTTTTGCGACGTTTTCGCTGCCGTCGTGGTTTGTGTAAGGTCCCTCTTGTGGTCTATAAAAAGTCACGATGTCGACTTATCACTGTGTTCTGTTTGCTTCTATATTTGTGATTTAAACCTAGAAGTCACTGAAAAATTCCAAGGGAACAATTATCGTCTTCCACATTGGAAAAACACTTTACCCTTTGCCCATGGAAATTTCCGAAAATTCGCCCGGAATTTTTGGTCGAATGGTAAGCGCCCCAGTTATTTCTGCCTTTATGACATTTTAAGTTCCTTTTGTTCCGTGACACGAAATTAAATTAAGTTTCAACAGGATATTTTTGCTACACATGTGTACCTTGTGAATTACAAGCGTTACATTGATAACCTCGATACTCACTATGTCAATAAATCACTCTAAAACGAAAAGCAGTACCATTTGTCAAACTAAACCAATCTAACCGCTTCCATCGGCTTAAAATATCGCAACATCGAGGGAGGGCAAATCGCGTGGTGTGAAACCCGGGTGTGGCGGCGCCTCCACGTCGAAAATATATTTTCTTTTCACCTTCACTTGCCGATTAGAAGTCCAGTTTGTAGTTTTCTTGTGTAATATGCCGATAACGAGAATTTAAATCGTAATTCCCCATTTCGTCGAAGGCAACAATTGAAATGTTGCATTGCGATCGGGGGGGGGGTACTCCCATTAATGGCCTATACAGGGAGGCTCCGCCCGAAAGGGGTACCTTTTTCACGCTTCAGGTATATAAAAGGCTAGGGATTTCAAAAGATGAGGTATATAAAAGGCTAGGGAAATCGGTCATTTACGTATTTACAAGGGCCTTTAATTATAATACTTCGAATAGACGCCCCTTATGGCTTTTTCAGTATATTCATTAAGCACTACATGAAAATGAGAACAAGACTTCCTAAAGTAGGTATCTGAAAGGGGTACCTTTTTTCAATAATAGGTATATAAAAGGGGTACCTTTTCTGCCAAAATGGTATATAAAAGGATAAGGGGTTGGACCTCGGGGCGGAGCCTCCCCGTATTAAACTTTGTTTAGTACCCCCCCGGATTGCAATGTACCGGAATTTTGGCGGCAATTTTGCCGCCGTATTTACATTACAATTACGAACTGAACTCTGATTCGATATTATCTCCACTTTAAAAATAGTGCACCCCCGAACTGAAAACAATAGCGTTTCGTTTCTGAGGAAACGAAACAAAAACGGCTCGGTGAAATTCTTTCTTATTACAGAATTTTGTTAAGAAAGATAAGACGCAACTTTTGGCAAAGTTTTAAAATATTCTGTACCTGGGGTTCAGAGCTACCATCACCATTTCACAGGCTTCCTCTGTTCTTAGAAGCCAATCACCGTGTCTTTAAGATTAGAAAACCCTTGAGAGATCATTACGAGCCAATCAGCTTTCTAGTCAAGATTTTGGACTAGGTGGATTTAAACTGCCTTGTGACTCGGCGCTCTCAAAGAAATCGCGCTCTTCTCCAGAGGTTTTTCGCGCGGGTCGCAATAGAGACATGACCGACACCGGAAACCGCGCAGGAAAAACCTCTGGCACCCAGGGTACCCAGGTTGCTTACAGTCTGCAGTGTACTGGAACAATGATATTGCCGCATGCATGCTTTGTATTCACATTGGCTGACATTGTTAGATTTAATCACAAATTAATTGTTCTAGTTATTGTTTATCTAAGTCCCGGCCTCCATCAGTATGTCAGTATAAAAAGAATTTAATGTAGTCGTATCTTGGCTTGAAAGCGCAGTTTCACAATATTTCTAATTCTGAAGCGTTTGGGCGTTGTGTGACATGCGCTATCATTTAGCACATTGGCTATTGTCACGTAATGCATGAATTGTAAATATTTCGTAATCAGTTCAGTGTGTCAGTTAACCGGGCGGGAGAAATATTATTAGTCGACGCTTAGGAAAACACAGCCAGCGTGTAACCGAACGACGACCTAATTGCGGCTCAAGTGAGTTTTTTTTTTCTCTTCACATTTTGTGTCGTTTATCACTGTTTATGAACTCTTTTTTGATCGAACAATCCAGTACCAAGATCAATAATTTTCACTATCGATTGATTGATTGTTAAAACTATTGTGCCTTCAGCCATTTATTAAGAAATAGTCAGTAAAGTAAAAACAAATTTTCATCGCATGAGCTGCTCATGGAATAGCTTTTATTGATCGATGGCTACATATTTTCATGTTGAATTTTCTTCCATAAAAATGTCTGTGATCATATTCTCGAAACAAAGAGTGTCACGTAGTTGGTCACTGGGTAATGTAATATTGCACATTTAAAACATGCTGAACATCAAGGACTTTACTTGTCTTATGTAACATACTTCTCTCTAAACCGTAAGGTGAAGTTTGTGCCATTCTTTCCTACCGATAACATATGGTCTTCTGTCAATTATGTAAGACATTTCAACAAGCATGAACAGGCAACTCGTGAGCGTGATATGTCCATACCACTCGAACCGATGTAAAGAAATAGTTTAGAAATGTCCCTGGTCAATCTATTCATCGAGGCAGGAGATCTAGAATTGTGGCGCTCTCCCATACCCAGCTGATGGATCAGGAATGGAATAAAGAGTTAAGATTTAGGAGTGATGACGCGCACAAACACAACAACTCAGGCTATTTCTCTGTTAAAGTATGTGTCGCATGCCTTTGATTGTTACCTTATTTCGTTCGGCGTTCTACTAGAAAAAGACAGGGTGCTTGTAATTAAACAGCGAAGTAAAGATTTAAAGTCGTATAATGCATGCCCTCATTGTATTAGATTAAAATTGCTCTTCTAAAACGCACAAAGCTCCTTCAGACAGCATGTCACAAAATGCACAACCCAGCTGTCAAGCAGGCGTTGCAAAACAACTTCCGGTGACTGGAACCGGAAGTTACGTCCTTTCATGGTGAACGTAGCCAGGTATAAGAACCTTCTCCCACACTTTTGTGGATTTTTCTCTCTGGATTAAAGCAAAGTGAATACAAGCGTAAGTGAAACAGGCACAGAAAGGGAAATTTCTTACCTTCAGTTCGCTGTCTCATCTTAGAATTCATCCGTTTAAGAAAAATCTTCAGTTACAAGGTCCATAGCGCCATGTTTAAAACCATGGAGATAGAAAGATCTTTGATGTCCCATGTCTCATCCATTCTAGCAGGCTAGAAAAGGAAAAGTAAAACACATGGGACCTCTCCAGGGGGCTAAAACATCTGCAATTTATCAAACTACTCAACAAGATCTCTAAGGCATTCTATTCCTTGAAAACATGGAGAACCAAGGGAAAGCGGAAGTTTGGAACGTTGTTTGCGCGGATAGCGCTCGGCTTGCCGTATGAATATACCCATTTTCATGTTTTAAGATCTCATTTTTTTCAACAAAAAAGAAAGAAACGAACGATGGTTTTCTGTCATGTCTTTCCTTGTACTTCTTTTGCAAACTGTTTATTGTCTTCCTGTATTTACATTACAGAAAAGCATGGCCGAGGAAAACGACAGAAATACATCTGGGACTGCTGGCTCAACACAACTCATCAACGCAGACGAACAACAAGAAGGAGTTCGGAGCGTTGACTCTTGTTATGAAGACCACCCTGGCGGAAATGAGGATAAGAGATTTTTACTTGGTACAGATTCTGAAAAAAGACAGTTACACAAAAAAAGAGATGAAGAACAAGTTGAAAAATCAAAAGAGGAGGGCGAAAACCATGTACATGTTATCAACGGCATAACATCAACGGAAAAATTACAGCGACCTACTCGTGTGTCTTTCAGCAAAGAGCAACAAGCAAATCAGAATGACGGGGCTGTCACGCCCGTCACGCCAATTGCTGGGCGTCACGTGTCCTTTATTGAAAAAGCCAGTCAAAATGAACCAAGTGATTCAGGCGCCACGTATGACAACCGCGGATGCTCCGACATGCAGTCGTCATCAGATTCGTTATCACGCGTGCGCGCTATTACGAACTGCAGCGTACATTATCACACTCACAGCGAAGCGGAGGAATGTAACGAAAGCGAGATTTCTCTTGCTCTGAGTTATCGCCGAAGCTTTTCACAAACTCGACGAAGGAGACGATACACAAGAAAGGGAACAATAGTTTCGGATTCCTTTGTTAACGAATGCATTTGCTGTTGTACGATACTCTAACGCGACCATTTCAATTTTTTTTTTACCAACTTTGAAGTGGCGGCTAACTTATTTGATAATGATAAAGAATTAATATATACCTAGTAGACTACATGTGCATTTTTTGTTTATTAATTAAAGAAAAAAATATTTTGATATGAAAAATATGCGGTGGTGAAAACAAATTACAGTCAATTTTCTCTTAATCTCGAGTATGGGTTTGTAGTTTATAGATTGCAAGCATACATTGTACAGCTGGCCTCCGGTGGACATGTCGACTTAATCTTCCGGTGAAATGATGAAGTTAGTTTAAGTTTAATTCCGAGCTTGTGATTGGTCACTGAGGTTACTAAGGGGGTCTGAGTTCGCGGTAAAAAAAAACAACTAAAAATAGACCAATCTGCGAAAACGCCGTGACATTAATATGGGGTAGTTTCACGCTCCTGGTGATGAACCCCTGGTTTTTCTTCATTCTCTGTTTGTGAGTGATTTTTGCAACTTCGATGAGCGTCAAGGGGAAGCGAGGACCTTTGGAACGTTTTAAGGTGATTCCTCAGTATTGCATTGCGCATCCCTACTGCGATTTTTGCGATTTTTGCGTCATCAGCGCACGCAAATGGGCGAGTGGTCGAGCGTGTGCACATCTATAACATAAGAGATTTCCCTCAGGCTAAGCTCGACAGAGAAATACATGCTTCTTTTCTCTGAAACGAGCACGGTGACAGACCAATTTCTTTTTAGTTCACAATTTCAATAAGAACACTATCCTCAATAACTGAGAAAAAAAAAGTAGCAGAAATCCATGGCTACTTTTTTGGCAAATGAAAACAAAATATTCAGGGGGAGACATACAGGTCGAAAAGCTATGTCCAAATTATGTTTCTTTAAAGGATAAAAAAATGCAGGGTATTTGAAGACATTTTTTCCGGACCTAGATGAATAAACAATCCAAGAAAGTCAAACTCTGTGGGATACAACGCGCTGCATTGAAAAATAATCGAGCTTATTTGTTGCGCACAAAGTTACCTAAATAACCATATTTGTCATACCCTGATCCCAGAGGTTTTTCTTGATACTCGCGTTCGCCGCTTTGCGGCTCTGGTTCTCTCATCTCATGCGATGAAAAATCAAGAAAACCACTGGGACCAGAATATATTTGTTTTTATTACGTTTTTTATTACGTTTTTATTACGTTTTTAACATCTCCTTGTACTGTAACGACAGCATACCAAATTTCATCGGAAATTTATGGCGGGTTCTTTTACCAAGGAATCACGTTAATTCAGAAAGTAAATATGGTAGAAACCCCGGATTTTCAGTCTTGATAACAAAATCTTTTTGAAAAGAAAAAAATAAATAAAAACACAAGAAAATAAAGAAAAGAAATAGTTTTGCTGAATATTCCTTGGCCGAGTAACCTCATGTACGATCAAGCATTCTGATTTTTAATGGCAGTGGATCGCAGGCTGAGCACACAACTGCCATAAGCCAAGGGTCCAAGAAAAGGTGGAGAAAAACAGTTTGTCATAGTTCAAGTACTTTATTATATAAACGCCACAGGACGAGTGCAGCGCCCTTCATGTCACGTCAATACAAAGTGCTTAAAGCCAAGCACAGCGAACGTCACGACCTTTCACAATAATAGTAATAGTAATAACAACAACAACAACAATAATAATAATAATAATAGTAATGATGATAATAATATTAATAATAATAATAGTAATGATAATGATAATAATAATAATAATAATAACGATATAAATCAAATATTCTGAGAATTAAACTCAAGTCCATCAAGTTTTAATTTCAAATTGATACTGTAAAATAAATGATATACAATCTTCAAGTGGAGGTAGGGAATTTCTTTCATTATGTACAAGTTCAATTGTAAGATCATTTTTAAATTCACTTCGCTTTGCTGAAGGAAGACAAAACACAGACAATCCACCCTCCACAGATACAAAGGTACACGTTGTTTGCAGCCATTACCGAGAGATTTAAATGACAGAACCTGGCGGCCATGTTGGAAGATAGGAACAATAACGCTATAAACTAGAATTATATCCAACATGGCGGTGATGACGTCACTCCATCTGTTGGCGGGAAAAAAATTTTTAATTGTGTTACTTTAGTCTGAGGAGTGGACTGTCATGGCTTTTGCCTTCCCTATTTGTTCTTACCCCAAAAGAAAATAATACAAATATTTAAACAACTCCATCTTTGCAAAAAAAACAAAAGAAGTTTGAGTCGAAAGGATGCTGTGTAGTAGTAACAATCCCTAAAAGCTGCCAGAATATAGTACAAAGACAGGAAACAAGACTTCTTAGTGATTGTGCGCTGTCATTAACCAGCGCAACTCACGACAATATAATAACGCGACTTTACACTAAGGACAAATGTTTCATCAAAAATATTATAGACAAAACGGCCAGCCTTACGCGCAAAGAGAACGGAAAACGTATATATTATATATTTACATCTCAAACTACACTTTACTTACGATATCTGTTCTGCGAGTCGGAGTTTCAGGGTACGGGGGAGGGGGATGGGGGGGGGGGGGATTACAAGCCCGCTATGATAAAAATAAAATCACTGGATCTTTTTCTTTCATAAAACTGCTTTACAACGGAGACATCGCCTCCTGGGCATTGTAAAAATGAAAATCCGTATCTAGCTACACTACTGGTATAAAATAATTGCTTCCTCTTGGATTCTCTCAGCACCAGTCGGCCGTGTAGTTGAAATCAGCGAATAACGCCTGAAAAAGTATAAAAAAGAGAAGAGGTTACCACAGAAGAGGAAAACTATACCTTACTCTCAACCCTCGGGGATCATTTTGAGCTGGGGCAAAGTTTGGGGGATAATTTTTCGCGCGGAAACGCGACTCAAGCTCAAGTATAATGTCAGCTATAGAATAGCTCATGTTCGATAATATTAGTATTCAAAGAGCCTGTTTACAAGGAGGGAGGGTTACCCTAGCAAGCGAGTTAATCCTAGCTGGACGGGAAAAGATAGCCCGGGTGTACAGGTAACATTTTACAGGTAGTACAACATGGGACAACTTAGAGCGCGATTACGCGCAAAGGGTCTGGAAAATGTACAAAGGAAAAAGTTGACCCGCCTTCCAGGGTGACTCTAGCATGCATATAGGGTAACTCAACTACTAAAGTAGCCTTGGTTGCCTTGTAAACACGACGAAGAAAAAAAGAGAAACTGTGTTAGGGTAGCCCGCTTACTAGGGTAAGCCTCTCTACTTGTAAACAGGCTCTAAAATGGCTCCGTGGCTTTCTGTCCAAAATTGTAAATTTCCTATGAGGTTTACCCTTCGGATTTCTACTAGACTGCGAGCAGTCTCTTTCTTTTCCTAGCGTATTCCTTGCGTTTTTGCATAATATTAACTGAGTTCCGCGCGCGGAGGATTTCAGGGACAAAAACCGACTACTCGTAGTCTAGATTTCTACAAGTCCGTATGAAAACAACGAAGAACAAACGAACAACGCGTAAATGATACAATTCTTTCAACTGAACATGAGAGGAAAGGACATTCTGCTCTTGAGGGGTTTGTTTACTGATTGATCGAATTTGTGACAAGTTCATTTTGACGTTTCTTGCACTTTTTCCTCGTCAAAACACTGTCTGAGAAATCATAAATACAAGGGTATGAGTCCAGTCTCAACGACAGCAATGTACGCATACCTGTTCTTCGCGTGATAACGGTCTACTCTCTTTCGGTGGCGTCAAGACGGGTTCTTCTGACGTGAATTCTTCATCGAAATTACTAACATCTTCTGCGTGGCGCTGTTGAAAAAGAAAAAAAAGGTGTGAAATAAATAAAGTCATGCGCACGTGAGCGTGAACACGTGGCAAGTGAACGGCACGTGTCACCTTCAGAGCTTTACAGAAACTATTCGCGTTTGGTTATGTTTCAATCAAACCTTATTAGAACATTAAGGGGAAAAACTACGAGAAAGAAGCATTCCGAGACTAAAACTTACCACACTTGGAACAAAAGGAGGCCGAACTTTTCGTGCCAGGAGATCATCCCAGTTCATGTCCTGACAAGAAAAATAACAATTAAGATAAGAATCTCCTCAATGGAATATGGTTATCTCAGCACGGCTCAAAATAGTTCAGCACGTGACATAATAAAGCCCTGTCCCTATCTTAAATGACCCTTTCCAAAGATAGACGACAGATACAAAGCTTATGGATAAAGTTATCGACCTTACAATGGAATGTTTCTTCGTAACTCAAATGCTTAGTTTATTTCCAATTTCTCTGATTTACTCAGTTCAGAAATATGGATTCGAAATGTGTAAATGCGTGTCTGTAAGATAACCCAAGGCAGATTTCTCACCCTAAAGAAAGGCTGCTTTCTGACATCCTCAGCATCTTTTTCACTGGCTCCTAACCTTCTTTCTGGGTTCCGTCTTAATAACTGGTACAACGTTAAAATAGAAAAACAAAATCAAACGAAAGAGATCTATGGACAATAGAACCACTAACCATTAGTTTTGGCAACATGGGAAGAATACCTCAAACCACGCTACAAAAGAATGTAGTCAACAACTCATGGCTTCTACACAAAACATTTCCAAAGGCAACTTGTTAAACTATTTCCAATAACCTTCGAGGATTTTAATAGTAGTTTCTGACGAACAATGCGCACAATAACTTGTATTTTTGGTCGACATTAGAAAAAAATAACAACCAACCATAACCATTTTTCCTCTTGTTTTGGAAAAAAATTCTTAAAACTTCCTGTTACCGAGAGTGATACAGCTGTAAAGCCTAACTTCCCTAACAACGCCAACATATTAACAAGATCATGAGAATAGAGAAATTCAACAAGTAAGAGAAGGTGTATTGATGAACATATTCTCATTGCTAACATCAAAGATCTGTATAGATCTTGGTAATGAGAATTAACAAGTCAAGCGTACCCTTCTCATGATAGCGATAGCTTCTGTTGAAAGAAACCTTGGATAACGAACTTCATCATTTACAATGGAGTCAAAGACCTCTTCTTCGTCATCTCCAGGAAACGGAGACTAAAATCAAGAAGAAAGATGAGAAAATTAGATTACATGGTAACCATGAAGCCAGTACTTTAGAGTTACTGCTTCATGGAAAATTTAATATTTTTCTTTTTTTAAAAAAACCTTTATTTTAACAAGTGAGAAATCATACCTATAAGATAAACTTTGTGCTACTGACACAGCTTAAGGTTACCATGCACCTTCAGGGGTGTCTCGCGTGCAAGCGATGTAGCGCGTCCACTATATCAAATTAAAGCTTATAGGACTGGCTATCAGACTATGCCAAAAATTTTGAAAAAAAATGAATTGTCGAATTTTTCGCGACCCCTAAATGCGAGCGCCGAATCACCTTTTGAGGGTTACATGTCAAAGCGAATTTTGTTTTTCGCTTATTTAATGTGCTCTTCCGTTTCCGGGGCCAAAGCGCTAAAAAAACGGTGCTGCGATTTGCATATTCAATTTCAGTAAAAAGTTACAGAACATTTTTGAAATGGGATTTAAAAAAATATGGAGTGATCGTACAAAAATCGCTCTTGAAAAAAAGTATTTAGAAATTATATCCAAATGAAGTAGATATGAAGCCTACTATTTCTACAGTTTAACAATCTGATGCAAGAATAAAGATCAATCATTCACTCACCTCTCCTACTAACATCTCAAATATAAGAACACCAAGGCCCCACCAGTCCACAGCTCTTGTGTACGAAGTCTCTGTGAGAACCTTCACATAAAAACACACAAAGTCAGTACTCGCACAATTCCACGAATACTAGACCGAATTATCATAGCCTGGATCAAGTGGCCAGGCTCAAGTCCTAGCAGAGGCCTTGGGGGAGACACTGCTCTCACAGTGCGTCTCTCCACACAGGTGTATATGGAGAGTATGGGTGCTGGAAGAGTCAATGCCAAGGGTGGCACTGTAATGGACTAGTCTAGCATTTACTCCAGGGAAGGTAGAAACATTCCTAGCTGCTTAATGCCACTAACACTGAGAATTTCTGGACGGGATGATAAGTTTTGGGCCAGGTACACACGGCGAACAAAAGTTAGTTCATAGCTTACAGGCTCACAGGATAATTTACCTATTTTTAAGGTCTTAAAATCAGGTAACCCTTATTCTTCAGCTATGTTTCAAACGCAAATACAAATAATATCAACACGTTTTACCTCAGGAGCTAAAAACTCAGGTGTGCCACAGAAGGTGCCTGTTCTTGCTCCAAAACCCATTCCTTCTTTACACAAACCAAAGTCTGCGATCTTCACATAACCCTCTGAATCTAGCAGCAAATTATCAAGCTTCAAATCCCTGGAATGAAAAACAGATATCATAAGGAAGTTGCACACTCACTCAATTTACCTTTCATGGCATGTCTTGCTATATCACCAAATTCTAAAAGTAATACTAACATATGGAAGGTAAAACCCTGAGGGCGTTAGTACTGAGTAAAAAACTTAAAAGATTAGGGCTTGACGAAAACTCTGAGTACAAGAGGAATGATAACAAAACAAAGGAATATCAAGGTACTTGCCTATAAACTATTTCATGTTCATGGAGATATTGGAGTCCTAACACAACACATGACGTGTAGAACCTAAAACAAAAAAGAGATTAAAGCCACAGTTGGAAGTTTCATTGTCCTGGACACAGTTGAATGCACTCACAATGTTAACCCTCCAGTAGGGTTAACACAGTACTACTCTCCACCCACTCACCCACCCACCCACCCACCCACCCACCCACTCACCCACCATTAATTTTGACAAAAAATTCAGCTGTTTTTCACTTGCTTCTGAGTAAAAGTTATGCTATAGAATTCTAAAATCTCTTGTGAAGGCATTAACACACACATTTTCCAAGAAATCACCTATCTAAAACTTCATATTTTGCAACAAACTTGAGTGGATTTAACCAACAATCTGTTGAGAATGACACTATTCTTTATAGAAATTACAAAATTAATATTTCAATCATGGCGAAACTTACACTGTCCTGGGTTCTGAAAAAACATCAGCATGAATGTGCATCATAAGGTCACCTCCAGGAGCATACTCCATAACAAAACAAACATGTTCCTGCACAAAATTAACAAAATAATATTAGTAATGGTAAGACATGAACTTCAAGATGCAATAACACAAAACATGGGATTAATTGATAAATTCTTACATGAGTCTGAAAGCATGCGAATAAGTTAACAAGGAATGGATGCCTCATCTTGTTTGCTGTCAAGAATATTCTTTTCTCTGACAAAAGACTGAAAAATAAAACAACAGATTCGCAGCTTTAAAATCAACACATCAGGATCACATGGCAATCTTAAACTACTATAAGTATATAGTCGGTCACTGCAGGGAAATTTGAATTACATGTACAGGAATGCTAAGAATGCGAGATTATCATGTGGCTACATGTAAATGGAATTTAGGCTAAGGAGAGAGGAGACAATGCTGGCCAGCAGTATCTCCCAGGGTTCTGGTGCGGGGTGGCCAGGGGTTTCCCAGGGCTGTCATTAAGTTTTGAAGCAGGCGTAACTTACTAAATGTCACCCGTAACATGAATTACATGGCCGTAGGCCATGAAAGCGAAGGCTTGAAGATCCTGAGCTTCTAGGGGGGTCTGGGGGCATGCCCCCCCAGAACATTTTTGAAATTAGACCCTCGGAAATGCATTTTCCTGCACTTTGGGGTAAGAATTTTTTATTTTCTTGATCAAAAAGTAATGCAATGTGGATGTGACTGGCTGGATGCGAGCAGCTGACGAAACTGAAGCAAGGTTTGCAGGTCTTTGCTCGCTGGTTGCTTTATCAGATCCTCCAATTCCTTTGGTCCGTTTGGACTTGGACAAAAAACTCTCGATTCCAGGTTGCCTGGATTCAGGGGCCTTCCTTTTGCTCATGAATAAAGATAAACTTTCGCCGGTTCCACTATGAATAGATATAAATAAAGATGAACTTGATAACTCGCACGCTTGCACGTGGAATCTACACATGATAAGAAAAGGTCAGCGGAATCCCATTTATAGTAGGCACCGTGCATTGCATAACAAGTTTTGCCGCTGAAAATGGCGTCAGAATTCAGTTCGGAACGATCGTGTCAATTGTGGATGTTCTCGCGAGGTTTTTTAGCAGAAAAGTTTTTTCTTTTATCTAAAACTCATCTGATAATCAAGAACACAGACAACACAAGGCAACAATATTGTTTTTTATTATATTTATTGTATCATTGTTCCGTGAATATTCATTAACGATTATGTACACAGCAACCATCACCCGTAACATCGAGTGAACTCAGCCGTAACAGGTGTTACGGGTTACGGCCCTTAATGACAGCCCTGGTTTCCTGCAGGGGCCCGACATGGCTTACAGCTGGGCTTCAGACATCAAGTCATTTGCATTCTGTTAATGCTGTTGGATAGTTCGCACCATGGTTTTATAAATAACATGGAGAGCAAACTGTCTATAATTTTTTACCCGAGTAATTGTTACACCTACCTTTCAACTTCTTCTCGAGAAATGATATCGCCTTTTTTCAGTGCTTTGATTGCAAATAGTTCGTTAGTGTTTCTGTATTCGGCTAAAATAACCTGTGAGGAGTGAGAAACTCGTGAGTGATAAATCACTGCAAGATCTGTCATCCTTTCAAACCATCTACAATATCCTGGACAAGTGATGAGTTCAAAAGAAAAGGAAATTCTTAGAACTTACATTTGTACATAATGGCAGATACTGGTTATCAGTAAATAGAATTAATATTTGCAGCATTGGACTTCTAGTATGATAACAGTTTTAACCTCAAAATACATTAATCCTAGAAACCAGCTTCTTCGAAACACTTTTTAAGATGCAAGCTAGCAATAAGAAATGAAAGATCAAAACGTCTTTTTCTAGCGCTGGATTTTATCATAAAATGCACCAACACCTCATTTTGCCTGTAAGTATTACAGGCTTAAAGGGATGTCACACAGATACAAGAGAGTTTCAATGGCTTCATTTTCTCAAACCCACCTTTCCAAAATGACCTCTACCTAACACACTGATGCACCGAAAACTGTCAATGTTCATATGACTTGTTGAACTAGTGGGTGGTGATGGAGGTCTAAAAGAGAATGAAGTACACAGCTAAGTTACCAAGAAGTAGAAAAATAACACAGTTTACTTTCAAATGGGAAAAAGAACTACGATTTAAAAGAATAGGACTCAAGACTCATCAAAATAAATAATTGTCCTACCCACAAACTTTTAACTATGGAAAGGGGGGGGGGGGCAGTTCACAGGATGACATTTAGCTAACCCTTTCAAGCCCTGAGGGTGTCACTATAAAATAATTTAGTGAACTACATTTCTACAAGAAAAGGAGATCAAAATAATGATTAACTAACAACACCCTGAATTTCTATGAAGGAGAGTTGCATACATGATTATAGTAAACTTTTTTTTCTTATGATAAAGATGATGAAGTGAATTACAGCTTACTTTCTTCTAACAGGAGGGCTTGGTTTATTGGGTGATTGTTGGATTGGTGGTCTTGATGGTGGACTTTGTGGACTGTCCAGGAATCCAAACGCTGAGAGGGCGTCCTGTAATGACAAATAACATTGGATGTAAATGCTTGGTGAGTGGACTGGGAAACAAACTAGCATATCAAATTTTGTTTAAGCACCAATCAAGCTTAATGGCTGTAGAAATTACATTTGTTGAAAATAAATTTCCTTGGAATTTCAACATAACTTCCACAATGACCCCTAAAAGCTAAAGGAAATTTCCTTCAAGATTGACCTTATTCAGTAAAGCTTACAATTATTTTTCTGATCCCAGAAAAATGAATCTTAGTCACTGAAGCAATTATATTTACCTGGACGTCATTTTCATTGACTGATCTCTTTGGGCCTGCCAGTCTCTCACTACTGTTTGCTGATTTCTGGCCCTTGCCAGACGTTGTGCTGTTGAAGTCTGGTTGTCTGGGAGGTGTCGGTGTCTGAGGTCTTTGTTGACTAGTAAAAAAGGAAATCTCCCAATTAATTCAAGGAGTAGTCTGGACATAAATTATAAGATTATAATAATATGCTAAATATGTGGAGATAAACTGATAAGAAAAAAAAATTCATCAGGTTCTCATTTTCTAATCAGAATATTATTTTACACTGTTGTATTTTGGAATTTCAAACTTGAGGATGATGTCATTAATACGTTAAAATGTGGTTCACTTTTATCATTACAGTAATTCTTACTTACTGGTTCATTACAAATTAAACCATTAATTTTCTTATGAGGATTATCACATCAGGAACCAATTTATTTGGTAATAAAGACAAACTAGATTTTGTGAAGTCTGAGGAGAATGCCTGACTTTTAATTTCCTTTGATAATAGAACAGAGACGATAACAGGAAGAAGAATCATCAGTGTCTTTTAAGCAGGATATACAGAAAGATCTTTGCAAATAAATGAAAGCAGGTTACATAATTAATTCTAAGTAGTGGGATGCATACCAGTTGGCCCTTTTACAAGTGTGGTAGACGAGCTGAACCGAAGATCAACAAGAGCAGCCAAACTACATTGTGCAGGTCCAGAAAATATCCATACCTTCCCCACGGAAGGGATTTCCCCCTCCCCCCTCTGGAAATTCCAATTAAGCTTCATACATTTCTTTAAATTTTTTGGCCTTACAGAACCACCCCCCTCCCCCCCAAAAGAAACTCCAATCCCTTATTATACATTTTAGTGGCCCTTAAAGTCATCTGTACTACCAGACTTGAGCTCAAGCGGCCTGACGATTAGCCCACAGTGCCTCCATAACTTTGGTAAACTAATTCTCTGTTGCTTGAGCTTAGTTTACACCTGGGGATGGTACTCTAGAAATCTTTGGGTAAGGGTGTGCCACTGGAATAATGAAACCCTTACCGCATACTAGACCATGATCAGCTAGTTCATTTTGCAACCCTACTCTAGACTAGGCAACAAACAACCCTACCCCATTCCTGACTAGCAATTTTGAAAGCAAAAACTTTGTCACTATCATAGTCCAACATACGCTACCTAAAGCAATATTTTACGAAGCCGCTTCCAAGATTCAATTCATAATATAGAACCCTGGTTAAAGAAAAACATTTTAGACTAAATTATTTTAACACTTGCCACTTTTCTGGTAAATCATACCCTATTCTACCAGAGAAAAACTGTCTGTCGAGTGACTTCTAAATCAAATCCCAGATAAAACTGCATGAAAGCCATACCCTTCGTAACAATACCCATATGGCTTCTATACGGGAGTACCCCTACCCCTCCAAATTTACTGCCCAAGCTCTAGTTCAGGCCATGTTGAAATGAGCCCATAGGTACTTGCCTTGGATACTGAGGTGATGTAGAATTAGGACTCAGCGTGGAGTTGTTCGTTGTACAATTTGGTGGAGCTGCTCGCTTAAGTAATCTTGCCCACGTAGCAACATTTGTGTTCATTTGACCCGCACGGAGAAAATTCTTGCCTAAAATTAGAGGAAACACAAATTATTGCATGGTACTGAAACTGTGCAACTGTACAAACTACTTCTGGTTCACCATTCATTGGGCAGGCACTGGAAAAACCAACACAAAGCTGTCAAAGAGATTAATTACAAAACAAATAAACACACAAATTTGTAAAGATTGTGCTCTTAAGCTCTAGAAAACTCAGAGTTTTGGTCTGACCCTTTTAGAGCAGTTTTCAACTGATTGTTGTAAAACCAAAAGCAATTAATAGAAGTAAATATGGCAACTACAAATTACAAAGATAATCAACTTGAAGCAAATACATGTAGCATACACAAAGCTTTATTTCTGATGTAAATGAAAAGTGCACCATGTTTTTCTTTTAAGTCAGTTGCTTAGTGTGATAATGTAAAAACAAATGCCAATTACTTTTGATAATAATGAAAAAAGCCCTATTTGCTGCAAAACCAATTTTATTAGTCACAATATTCCAATACAGCCCTTCTGCCTTGAACAAATGTCAGGGGAAAAACAATTCAAAAGAGATAAAGATTCAGATGAGATTGAGGAAGCTGAGTTTAAAATTGAATGTTTTTTATTTTCAATGATCAAGCTGCACTTTCACAGGTATGCAAACAAGACTTCATAAACTGACTAGGGGCAAGTTATATATTAGCTTACAAATATTTATATAACAAATTTTTCAGATGCTGTAGTGGAAAAATTGACTCATTATTATACTGTCAATGTGCATGTAAAATAGCTAAACCTGGTTATGTAAATTTGGTTTTGTGATTGAGATTAACAAATTCAGTTCACAACCAGAAATCTGTACCACCACTAAAGTTTCAAAACCATTTCACAGTTACATGAATTTATTGTGCTTTAAAAACATTTTTTTTACATTTCACTAAACAGAACTGTTGACAAAAGGTATCCATGGTTTGAATGAAACATAGCTCTGTCTAATCCACAAGTTTCAACATCTTACAGTTTACATGTGTTAATATCAGACTGGATAAATTAAAATCTAAGTTTTACTTGGAATTCACTCAACAAAGAATGTACAAATCTGTGTGGAACAACAACATATTTTAATTAACAAATTTACGACACTCACAGCTAAAGTGAATTTGCTTTAAGGTCTATAAAAAGGCAGACTACCATCACTAGCACCAGAGAATTATCTTGAATATAACCACAAACTCCCACCTTTTTGAATGTGAAATAGCTTCTTCTGCCGCTGCAGTCTCGGCTTTTTCGTCACCATCGGGTTGAGAAATGTTACCTGATTAACACATTTGAAAGGAAACACAAACATAGTACAGTTTAGAATCATTCTTGAGAAAACGGTAGGCTGTAGGTTAGCTCCATACAAGTAGCCTTTGGTTTCTCCTTTGACAGATGAAATATTAATGACTCTGAAACAACAGGTGGGAACAGAACTGAAAACATTCTAGGTTTTCAATTACACCAACAAAGTAACTTGTAGGGTGAAACAACAGAATGTTCAACACCTCCAAGGGGTTCAAGTTCATGTGATATAATAGCTAATCAGAGATCACAAAGGTTTCTCTGATTGAATAGACTGTCTGAAATAACTTAACCTGCTTCACTTGACAAAGTACCAGTTAAAATATATCTATTCACTATTGAGGACGAATATAACAGAAGCTGAAATCAGATCAAATAGAAACAATTTTGCTTTAATTTCTCAAGCCTGTTCTGTCGTGAACATTTGAAACAAAAAACAACAACAGATCAACTCTCTTCTTTTCAATTAACTAGATTTGAAAAATGCCCAATATGACATTTGTTTCGGGAAGCAAAGCTTCTCAACTGAAAGACACTGGTTACCCAGAATGGAATCATACACAAATCAAATGATGAGAAAAATTTGACAAATATCAGGAAAAAGTACACTTGTGAAGTGAAATTTTGTACATTAATGCACAACTTATGTCAAGGTATCCTGAAGATTAAAGAGCTTCATGCTTGAACTGTAATTTTCAACTGAAAGGAAATGAACTTTATGCACAACTATGAACTGAAGGCCCAAAAAATATCAGATAAATTAGAGAGCCACTAAATTTCACTTGAGGAACAAACTAATAACAGGAAAAGCCTTATAACAGATAAGTACTACTGAGAGTGTGGAAATGCTTCTACACTGCAAGCACATGAATGCACAAAATAAATGAATTTCTCATGCACATGAGAAGAATTATGTCAGGTGCTATTGATCAATCTACTGTAACGTCCTCTTGCTGAGAAATGGTGAATCTTCAATGAGTAATTTAAGAATCAATGATGGAGACTGAAACCATGCTATGACAGACAAAAAAAGAAAAAACGTAACCCAGCAGAAACAGACTAAAAATAAAGCAAGAACGGTGCAACAATGATTTAATATCAAATGAAGCACTTGCAAATATACTCCAGTGGTGAGATATGCTGCTCAAAAACCATTTGATACGCAATCATTAAAAAATCACATTTAGCCAAACCTTGCTCAACATTATTTCTGAATAAATTAAATCTACTGGAAGCAACACACAAAAGATGCAAAATAGTAAACAATTAGCACCTTTTCATAAAGAAGGTAAGAAATTCTCTTTATCTTCCACACCATCACACGATATCTCTTGATTGTAGGGATCCTAAATTGGCCATTCCCTCTCGCAGTTCGCATGCAAAACTTGTCCATAAATAAAGAAAGTACAAATGGCCTTTGAGAAGCAGATGGTTTTTCAGGAATACAACCATCAACTGTTTCTGATGACAGTTTCTCCTGTTTAGATGCTCGAGCAGATTTCTTTTGACTAGAGCCTTGTTTCTGTTCCACAGGCTTGTAGTTTCTGTTTTTTCTCGGCTTTACATACGCTGCATTTCTGTGTAATACACGTCTTGGCTTCCTAGGTTTAACCGCATTGTAAGTTCTCTCACTGCAGCTGCTGGTGATCAAAGTAGTCGTCTTTGAACGTTGGTGTCCCCTTTCTGAAGAATCTGAACCTTTCCTCAGATATCTGTTAGATTCTCGGCTTGGTGACCTATCCAGTACCACTAAATTCTTGCCTAGAGATGCTTGACCTTTTGTATTTGTTACAATCTTCACTGGCAGTCGATTAGAAAGGGAGTTCTCCATTACAGCACTTCGTGGTCTGTTTTGAGTTCTCATAGTGGGCTTACTCTTTTCAGCAGCCCCCACATCTATGTCTCGTACAATTGCTTTAAAACGATGAGTGCTGTTTTCTAGTATTGAACTCTTGGGTCGCTGAGGAGTTTTCACAAATAGCATATTTTCACTTCTGGTCCTTGCTCTTGAATTAACATAATTTTCCATGGCAGAACTTCGTGGGCGAGATTTAGTATTTTTCCCTACTATTTCCACACTCTGGCTAATTTGGCTCTTTGATCTCAGCTTTCCCAGACTGTTACTTGCTGAGCTATGACTGATTTGTTCAAGTGAAGAAGTTTTACCTCTCTCATTTGAAGGAGATTTTGTTCGAGCTCTATTTCTTGGTGAACCTGGTGATTTTCTTCCAGAAGAAAAATATCCATCAAATTTGCCCATAATTCTGTCACAAGACGTCCTTCTTGTCCTGTGTGTTGGGGAACCTTGTGAGGGAGATGTGCCCTGTGTTGATAAATTTTCTGGGCTTTTCACATAGATAGTATTGTCGTTTGGTGTGTACTTTCCTGTTCTAAACGGAGGTGGTGAACCAGACACAACTGTGTCTGAGCCTTCCTTAGATTTTGAAGACAAAGCAACTGGCCTCTCATTCTGTACACACACACCACAGGAATAAACATCATCTTTAGGGATATACTTTCCAGTGCGGAAAGGAGGCAGTTTTTTGTCTTCAACAGAATATTTACCTGAGAATCCACCAGGTCTAAACGCTTTTTTGCTCATAATTTCTTGCTCATTACTATTCACACAGATGTTTTCTTTCCTTGAAGATTTCCATTCTGATTCAACCGAAAATTTTTCACCCTTCCTTGATTTCACATCTCCATAGTCATGCTTGGCTAATTCTTTGCTCCACTGCTCATAGATTTTTTCAATCTTACGGCTTGTGATTCCAAGCTTGGTCTGATAATGGAAGCCATTTTGCTCTTTCCCCACAATATCATGGCTATCTCGACCATAATTCATTGTTGAGCTAATCTGAATTTCAATCAGCCTTAATTAATTTTTTCCCATACATGGCTTTCGGTTGGGTCTCTCATTCTCACCTTTCAAATTATTACTAAATAATGCATTTTAAGTGAAATAGTACATTTGCTCACAGAGAGAACAAACAGGAAGCTTTTCAAATCCAGCTTTCACTTCATGTGCCTAAGGCAAAATATACGGTGAGATGAAAAACTTATCTGCTTTTAAGCTCCTAACAATCGCCAATGGCAGCCAAATCCCTGTAAATTTCACCTGCATAGCCTAGGTGATCAAAGACCAGAATTTTTGACAAGTCCCAACACAATAACAAAGCTCTTTCAGCCTTCTGTTATAAAGCCATAAATGCCAAAAACCTCATGAATAAACATCATGAAGAAGATCACAGCAGTTTGGGAGGCAGGAGAGGCATTTTGAATAATTTTTCTCCCTTTGATAAACCAATCAAGCCAGAAGACTGCACAGCGTATTCAGTTGGTTGCTTCTTAATTGCTTAGAAGTTTTTCATCATGTAACCAGCCAATAACATCTTTTCACCTGCCAGAACCTGCCCTGGGGTAAGGTTTCATTGGTTCTACTCAGGCAGAAACAAAATAAACATTGAAACTAGAAAATCCGGCACCTGTCAAGTCTGAGAAGTATGTAAATTTAATTTTGGTTCCCCTTGCAGATTACTAAAACTGTTTACAATGGGCACCTTGTCATAGGAGTGTTTTGGCACAGAGGGGCTAGACATCTGAAACAAAAACACAGAAAATATTTGTGTGCCAAAACCAAACAGAAAAAATACAAATTTGTATTTCCTTGGAACAAACATTAAGGATTAGCTCTTAAGCTTGAAATTTATCAACCTCTTTTTAAGAGATTACTTCTTTTTTACAACAGAAATATAATATTTCATAACACCATAACCAACAGGTCATGAAATTTATGCAAATTTGCATAGAAAAGACTTTGAATTCAAACAGAAGTGTCAAAGTTTTGAATTATAATGAGAATGGAAAATAAAATAGCTGGAGTATTTCAGCACAGCATAATAAGGTATCAGGGGATTTCAAGGAACTTGTAAAGCAAAGATTGGGAATTTATTGCTACCAATTACACACTCTGTAGATCACATCACTTGCGAAGATAAAACAACAAAGATTGCCAACAAAATTCATGCAGGCTTCAACAAAAGCCGGTTCAAACAAAGGAAACTTCTAGAGCATTGCAATTAAAAACTGTCTACTGTATAAAACCAAAACATCCACATACAGGCTGAAGAGAAAATGAAATGCCAAACAGAAGACCAGGACTGAATTAAAACTGCCCATAATTGTTGAAACTTGCCTTATAAAATATAAGAAAGAAAACTACAAAGAAGTTTTTCAATGACTCATTCAAGCTAAAGGAAATTAATTATTGAGAAAAACAATAGAAATGGAAATTATACTGCATGAGGCAAAGTGTGAATATTGAATGATATATGTATATGATATAAATGAACTCTTGGCAAAGACAGTTTAAACATCAAATCGTTTATGAACTATTTGCTGGGAAGAAAATTAAATTTGACATAAAACTGAAAATTTGATCACATACAACCTCTTGACACAAGTACAGAAACAAAAACTAAATATTAAACAACTGTGAATTGGAAGCACGCATCTCCCAGCAATATCGATTGTCATGGCTTCAATTTCAATAATTACTTCAATTATTTTTGCTAACCCAGCTTTTCAAAAAACCTTCAAGACTTAATTTTTTAATTCAAATATGGATCTATTATGTTTAAAATTACAAATGATAAAATCAATTATTCAAAAGACCACGAAAGTGTATGGTTTAAGACCTTTAAAATAGCAGGCATGTAATGTAAGAATTGGCCAAAAAAAAAGATTTCCAAAAGAAAGGAGAAAATGAACGTTATCTTTCAATTTACTTCAGAACAAAAATAATGCAAGGTAATAACATGATATACACTGTGACTGGAAAGACCAGTCCAAAGAATATTGTGAACCATCAACACCTGTCTACCACAGAGCTTATTTAAAGGAAGAAGAACTTTAATAGAATCATCCTCAAATGGTTTTTCAGCCACTATACACTCATGAAAATAGAAAGCATGAAACATTGCTACAAATATTAGACAATCAATACTGATTCAGTTTAACTCCTGAACATGGGAACCATACAAGATGACACAATGCCAAAAGAGTTGTTCCCTTTAAATCAGTGGATGGCAAAGAAATCATATATTATTGAGATGACTTGAGTCTAGCTTTTCCATCACTGACAAAACAAAATCTATCCCACTAATAACTAAGTAAAATCGCTCTGGTGAGAGAACATGACTTTGGCTTGAATTTACATTGACACACTATGTAATTTATGTCTATGAAAAGGGCAGCACTACTGAAAAAATAAATTATCTTTGATTTGAACATTTGATTAAAACCACAATTTTGTTTGCAATAAAAAAACTCTTTAAAAAGTAGCTTGGTCATGGGGTTTTCCATAATTTGCTATAGTTGTTGTGGTGGTGTCATAACATTTAATGACCAGAGCAACGTAAATGAATTTTAACTCCTTGTGGCTTCAAGTGATTACAAGCTAGATTACTTTTCTACTTAAAGAACTGTCAAACATTGCCATTGTTAAAACATTTGATTCAACAAAATATATATTTGATAAAAAATTTTTTACAAGTTATATCTTTTTTATGCTCTCTTTGAAAAGCAGTAAAGGATTAGGATTTTGTTGTTGTTGTTTTGGTATCATGTCATTTAATGTCAAAAGCAATATTTCAAGGTCATTTTATGGAACCTACATCAATGTCAAGAGCAGCACTTCGTAAAAAATATCATTACAAGAAATACAAAAATCAAACAAACTGAATGGCAGAAGGAAACCACAAATTGAAAGAAACACCAGTGACACTAACCTCAGCAAACAGGCAGCCCTGAGGTTCAAGAGGAACTTGAATTTGATGCCGCTGATTATCAAGAAATTCTTCCAGCCTGAGGAATGCTACTCCACAGAGTGAACGGTGATCCCGCCAGTACACACCAACTTCAAGCTCTCTAGACTATAACATAAATAACACGAGCGAATGGTATAAGACCAAAACTACATACAGTAGTTACTATAGTGGTACATTTAAAAACCCCTATCTAACTAGAGTTTTTAGAGGGGGAATAAAAAAATAGTTTGAAATGAAGAGGGGTCAAAGAAATTCCACAAATTTCATTATTATTCTGATTGGCTGAAGATATACAGTGAATTTTCGAAATTGGTACCTGTGGCATCATCTGGCTGTAGATATACAATAACCATGCCAAGGCCACTCAAGGTCACAGGTTATCGTGTCTCCATGACCAAGGTGCATGATTTCTAAGGGTACAAATTTCAGCGCTTTGTGTTGCTTACCATCAGTGAAGAAGCAAAAACATGATTTCCATTTTTTTTTTCACACAATGTATAATAAAACAATTATTTGATTTGGGTTTTGCGATATCCAGACTAATTAAGGTCTTTGTAAGGGTTATCAGCCTCAGCCTTCAGCTTTATTCTGCATATCACAAAAACCTCCTCCAATAATTGTTTATGACAAGGTTCCAATATAGTCATCTGGGTGACCTATGTTTGCACTGCCCACCCTCTCCAGAATTTCGTTGACCTTTCTTGGGAGAGGAAGGAGGACTGATATTTCCTGCACATGAGAATTATTTTCATGTCACAAAAAAGCAAGGATTTGATTTCTTGTCTAGTTTTAGGTTGCTTCAGGCTTTAATTCACTTTGTTTCTATTAGAACCATTAAAAGCACTTTACCTTGTCAAGGTCAATATGAAACTGCTGACTCCAACAATCTTTTCCTAAAGCCTTCCATGAACTTTGCCCCACATAACAGTTATCCAGTTTAAGGACAGCACAGACTTCAACTAAAATCACAGAAAACAAAGCAAAATAAATCATGACTACAGGAATCAATTACAAACTTTGGTTCTTGCACAACAAGACAATAAAACAGAGTACACGTACTTGTAATGCAAAGGAGATGTCCACAGTACAGTAAAGGTTTATCTGCATTTCCTGTATTTACCTGATAAACTTTCATCCACGTTCCATTTATTGTAACCACTCTTCCTTTTGCTAGATCCAGACCGATCTCCTAGTTTGCCATCAGGGCTTACCATTGCTAAACTAACAGTTTTTCTAGGATCTCTATTAGGAACTACTGCTAAGAGTCTATCAGCACCAAATATGTGAACCTGCAAAAAACAAGCAAGATTTAATCTAAAAATTTTAAGACCTCGGTGTTTTCTTTACGTTTTTAAGTAGCCATAGTTTTGTGAAAAGTAGACAAATTGTGGGACCTGATAAACATCACCTCCTTGACATATCTTGACTCGTGAAGCAATGAAAGTAGCCGGCGAAACCTGGCAGAAAAGCCACCAGCTCTTATATACAACCCTGGACCTAAATGTCAAAGTTGCCCTCTAAAACCAGAAAAGCAGCAGATGTTTGGTGAGATTTAATTTTTTACACTTTCAATTCAAAGTGTACAGCAACTGGAATGTACACAATAATAAAAATGGTGGATCTCCCCCAGCCACTATACCCAAGAAGATCACAACTGCTGAATTAACCAATAATTAATAACCACCAACCTCCCCTCCCCTGCCCCCTCACAAAAAATAATTGAAATAAATCACAAAAATGTACAGAAAAGATCTTTCAATGTTGTTCATACAGGGACAGATTTTGTCCCCTCCCTACCCTGCAAAAGGGGTTCTATCAACAGGTTTCCAAGTGAACATGGTAGAATTGTGTAGTACTCATCTTTTTCCATGCAGTGGACTAAGCTGCAACACAATACCGTGCATGTACACCGTACAGTATGTAGATAGCCAAAATCTTTTAGTAGTATAGTACCGCCTGCAGTCATATGAACATCGGGACGCGTGAACTGCAAGGGCAGAACGTGTGAAGTGCACGTGGGAGGAACGAGACGAAACCGTGCGGTTCACAAATGAAACATGCGCAGTTCATGAATGAAAACCTTGATTTAAATTTTACCTCAGTCAAATGGACGAAAGGCTGACACAATAGTACCTAACAAGGCATTGTTTGCTTATTGTTTTACTTTGAATGCATTGATCAATGCTTCCACGTAGTAAAATTCTTCATGGAATTTTTCGTGTTTTCCACTACACTGCCGTGGGAAATTATAACTGAATGACAAATCAAGCCGACTTGTTTTCGGTCAATTATTTTCTCTCCACAGCTAAACACTACAATGTACTGTACCCTTTTGCCAGTATTATAAAACGTCGACTAGAGATTAACTTACAGTTCATTTTCTTTCCTTGCTTCTTTCAGCAAGGAGGAAACTCTTCATTTAACAAGTTCAAAAGTTACCATCATCTTCTTTGACCAATAAAGTTAACCAGGTGATAACCAAACAGATTTGTAATTTTATTTACGAGAAGTGACTTTTTGCATGATTACATAACAAAGAAAAGTTCCATCACATGCCGTTTCAAATCTGTTCAGGGAAGATGCGGAATATTATCTTTTTTATTTGTGTTTGATTTTCTTCCGCTTACTTAAGGAAAATTTTACAGCATCGCTCGACACAATGCCGGCAACATCAGATGTAATGTATGCAAATAATATGCCTTTTTACTACGCGACTGCTGGCACCGAGTCCCAGGTTGGTTAGCACTTTAAGATATATTATTAGAACATGAAGAGACTCGACTTGGATACTGGAAATAAAAGATAATCTCAAGCTTAAGATTGCATATTCCTTCATTTTATAGTGCACTTAGATCCCGAGAAATGCCATGTAATATTTTGACGATAACAACAAGCTAGAACCCTTTTTACAATGCTCAGTGCTTTCAGCACGCCGTATCGCATGATTATATTCTGCTCACTGTGTTTTCCTAAGGTTTCCAATAACAATCTCTTGAGTACTGTGGTCTAACACTAAACAATACACAGCAATACTGACGAAAACAAAGACAATTAAGAGCATGAAGACGTGGTTATTGAAGAATGCACAATTCCCTAGGTTTCGTCTCGTTTTCGTGTCTGGTTCGATCGTTCTTCCTGAGGCGGACGCATGGGCAAACCTCATGCACTGCCCATGCATCCACCTCGCGAAACCTGCGACCGATGTGCATATGACTCCATGCGGCACTGTACATATAAAAGTTATCCAACTGAGATAGGATGCAGTGCTCATTTGGCAACACATTCATTTCTAATTTTTATCAGCCTAACTCCTAAAAGATTTGACATTTTGATCAAAATGCAATTAGTACTTTTGAGACAAAATGGGTGGGCTCTGTCTGGTCTTTGAGACTACATTACGCTGTCCCCCGGTTCTTCATCGCTTCCCTTTAGTGGCAAATGACAGATATTTAGCAGTTATTATTGCATTACACTAAACTCTACTCCAATAATAAATGCCTTTTACATTACTTACATATAACTCTCCAGTGAGTGCTGCCGGTTTTGTGATAGCTGTATATTGCTGTTTTCCTAAGCCCACAGCCTTACGATCGGCATAAGATGGTGGTGTTGTTATATAGTCTTTGTAAATACCTACAGCTGCTTGTTCAGGAGATAGCTCTCCCATAAGTCTCGTAAGTGAACACTGAAGTAAATCTAGTTTTTGACTTGATTCATGAAATCTTCTCTCAGCCTGAAAAATCATAGACTTGTCAGTACATACATCTACATGCAGTAATGTGTTAAACCATAGGAGAGGTTTTTTAGTCTCCTTCTACATGTAAATTCACTTGTCCAAAAAAAAAATTATTAAATTGAATAACAAAATATCATTAAAAAAAGGTAGAAATTGTATAATCTGTTTTGCACCAAATTTCAAGTGTTTATTTTAACAGTTATTTCAATTTCTATTGTTCTTTGCACTTTTTAATACAACACCATTTCATAAATCATCAGGGATCACTCACATTTTTTATGTACAGGGCTCGATGTTGCAATCTGTGGGGTCACTAATGCAACTGGATTTGGTCTGCTGGCAACTAACTTTTTACGTGTGGTCGCCAGTCTGGCCACGGCGATTTCAAGTTATTATTTTATTGATTTAATTTTTCATTTCCTAAGATGCATAACAAAATGTATTGTGTAATTTGAGATTAATGAAACTCAAAACAGAACACCTCAGCGAGAGTTACCAAACTGAAATCAAAATTCTTGCTAGTCCTGGGTTAACTTAACTGGTCTCCTGATGTTCAAAGAGCCCTGGATCTTTCAGAGAAGTTCAGAGAAACCCAGCGTGTAAAGCCAGAGTTTCTCTCATCTATACCTTGTTTATGTTATGTGTAACCAATTTCCCAAATACATAATTATGTACATGCCATAAATTCATCAGGATTAGATATTTTGTTACTGCATACATTATGGTGAGCAATTCACAAACTGTCAATGTGACTTTTGTAATATGGTCGAAAGCAGCTTGTCAAATTCTGTTTTCTGAGGAATGTTAAACACTTACCTCTACTAAGCCTTTCTTATCGTGACCAGATTTTTGCAAAAACTTGATCATGTTCTTTGCGCCCTGAATTACTCTAGATTCAATTTCAATATGATGCCGTACATCCTCTATTCTAAGTTCCAAAGGTGAAAGTCCTAATCCTGGTGCAGCATTCTCTTTACCACTAGCACTACCAGATAACACACCATCCTCCCTTACTGATGACACACCCTGCTGCTGTTCTCGCAGCAGTGCCATTCGAATAATTTCAATCTTTGTTTTGGAGTCCTCCAGCATTTGCTGGGCTTCCGCAATAAGTTTACTGTCTTTTTTCTTTGATCCAGCAGCGTTGTACATTGCTAACATGTTTTCTGCCCCTTGCTTGACTTTCATTTCCACAGCAATTTGTTTCTTCAAGGACTCAATCTTACTGCTACCATCTGGTTCATTTTGCTGACCATCTGTCTTGTCTGGTGACAAAGCATTATCATTTTCAGCTGCAAGACAAAAGACAAAGAATAAGAATCTGTGGTCTATGGATTTTCCCGATATACAAGGTTTTTTTTCTGTAATTTAGTTTTCAAAAAGACCTTAAAATAGCTAGATGGTTTTTTCTCATATAGTTCTTTTTTAGAAAACAGGTTTTCTTTTATTATAAAAAGAAAACAAATAGCTTAAATAATGGAGTTTATTTTGTTTCCTTTTTTAAAGAAGGAAGTTACTTTTATAAACTAATGGCAAGAATGTCATAAAATTAATATATAAAGATAAACTAAAGTGACAGTCTATGAGAATTAGCAAACCTGAAACTTGTAGATACACCCAAGTCTTAAGGAATTAACAATATGAACAAGTGATTGACGATAATTATTTTGCTAGTACTCTTGACAAAATTATTAGCCAAGACTACTAGCTTGAATTTTTCTGTGATCAAATACATGTAGTATATAGAAAGCAAGGTAAAGTTGGCACACAGAATAAATGCTCTGAAAGTAGTTTAATTATTTTAAATAGACACTGTAAATGATTCAAGAAATTCAAATCTACAATTGTACACGTGTGTGAGTCCACAAACGAAATAATTTTTCATGTGGCTAAATGTAATTTAGGCTAAGTTAAAATCAAGCCAATGCTGGTCAGCGGTGGTCTGGGAATCATGCGCTTGGAGGTATCATACGGGGTTTCTTGAATCGCACATGTTGTTCGTTTCTACTGTGTGTGGTGCAGTTTGTTTCTGGCAAATCGTGCAGAATATTCATGCAATCACATTATATCAGTAATTATTAAAAACTGGATCACTGGATATTGCAAATCGAGAGTTTTCATTGGCTAAGCCATCATGGTATATGAGCCATTATACCATGATCTACAAAAATGGCAAGCGTATGCATGACGTTTTGGGCCTTTTTGTTTTTATTGTAGTCTAGTTTTCTATATTTTGGGGGCATTTTTAATAAAACAATTATTCCACTCGTGCTTGTTGGATATGAGATGATTATAGCCAACTCGGTGCTGCGCGCCTCGTTGGCTATCTATCATCTCATATCCAATGTGCGCTTATGGAATAATTGTTAAATAGACAACAACAAGGGAACCACTCACAATCACATATTTCCTAAAGAACATGTGTCTGTCAAAGTAATTGTACACATGCTGTACATTGTCAATTAATCACAAGGTGCAAAAAGTCAAAAACTCAATTTTTTGTGACTCTTTCCTAATCCTTTTGGTGGTACATGAAAATAATGTTTTTACAATAGCTGGTAATACTATTGTTTATGCAATTGTATAACAATGTATGAGCACTGATAAAGTAAGAAAATTTTAAGTCAACGTTGAGATCAAGATCATGGGATACACCAAAACTACAAGTTGAATAGGTATGCCAAATCTGAGCAACAATGGTTATGCCAAACTGTTCTTGGAGTAAGAGGCCTAAGTTAGAATGAAATAATTATCTGAAAATGCTACCCATTTACAACACAATAAATCTTTGTTTTTTTTTTAATCCTATATAATCCACCTTGATCACCTAGAACAAAGTGTACACTAACACTTTTAAAAGTTATAAACAGTAGTTAGTGTCTCAGATGATGGGACTCTGATTCTAACTTTCTGGCAGCCCTAGTGAAAGGTAAGCTAGTTATGTCAAACTTACAAACTCCAGAAAATAAGACCAGAAACTATCAAGGAAAAGCCCATGCTTCATAAATTTCTTGTACAGTAACTAACCCCAGAACATACTTTTTCTTGAAAGGAAATAAAATTAAAACTAACACACTCTCAGTAAGCTTAATACAATTACGGAAAACAATATCAACCCCCTGATCTATCAAATCCAAATTTGGTAGACGTAGTGTCAACTCGTATTAGCGAGTGGCAAGTTAGCTGGTAATAAACTTGGCGGAAACTAATTTTTCTTCTAAGTAACGAGGAAAGATTCGGGATAGTTTCTAGAATTTACTAACAAAACTCCAGGTAACATGAACATTAGCCTGTTAGTGTGCCTAGATTGCACAGTGGGACGAAAGGAACGAAGAGAAAAGCTCATAACAAGAGGCAAAATGCAAACAAAGGATCTTCCTTCGATCAAATGTAAACAATCCATGGTTGTTGTCACAAACACAGGCGAGAACGCTTCAAATATTTAAAACTACTTGACAGTGGCGAAACTAACGACGTAATTGCCCGAAAATCTCTCAGCCATCACAAGGAAACGATCTAAACAATACCTTAACTTTCTCGAATGATTCACGGCTACAAGTACATGAAAAATTAACAATTCCTAAGGGTGAAGATTTACTTTGACAATGTTTAAGTGTGTGTTGCGATACGCACGAAGTAGCATATATTCCTGACCGAAAAATATCCCGAGTATGATAGCTTGAGGTTATTGTAAACTTTGAACTCTAAAGTAATGAATTTTTCTTTTTTTTGTTACTTTAGAAAAGACAAGATGTGTTCCCGAAACGCAGACGAAATTTGTTTAATTCCTTCAAAAATGACAGTTATTCCACAACACAGAATATCAAGCCGCACTTATCAAAAATATAGCGTGTTTTAGAGTTGTCAATTGGTAGTAGTAGATTGAACCGTTTGTGTTGGGTTTTGTGTAATATTCCGTACAAATACAAGGCTATCCAAAAGAAATATGTCAGGATAATATAATAATAACATGATTAGCCTCAGAGCTTATTTTTCACAGGTTGTCAACTCTTCAGTCAGAGTTTATCTCTCCGCAAATTTACTAGCTATCAGAGGAAATGACCAAACATTTTTACCCAAATCAACGACTTCATCTTAACTGCTTGCATCTTAACCACAAAAATGGTACTCCAAAACAACACGACGAGTTCTCACAAACTTTCCCTTGTCAAGAGAAATGAACAAGTGTCATTTCACGAAAGCAACGAAACGCTTGTTGGCTGGTGAACAAGTTGTCTCGGAATGCTATTGACGAGGATTGTATCTGCTCTCTAAAACAACAATTTATATACTTACAGGGCGTATCATCCGATACCCTAGCATTGAGGTCTTGTAAATCATCGTGCAAATCTTGAAGTTTAGCAGTGGCCTCTTTCAAAATCGAGTTGCACTGCGCGATAGTTTTCTTATCAGTGGCTACTTTCTTCAAGTTTTCTGCTCCTTCTTTTAACTTGAGCTGCTTGCGAATTTCACTTTTTATTGCCTCCTTGGATTGCTCGAGATCTGTCTTTAAAAGCGTTTCCGAGCCAGCTCTTTGCATTTTGGCGTGATAGTCGTCTGATTTGCTAGTTCTTCTGTTTCGACCTCCATCATACTGCAAGCAAGATGAAGGTACATGTAAGTAGTGGTTTGGCATCAAGAATCAACGCAAAAATACGCCTAATATGTCGAATTTTCGACTACTGTTACGATCATCTCACCATGATGACTCCTCCCTGACTCATTCTACACTGGTGGAGTAGAAGAAATGCCGGCAAATCTGCAACAGTCTTGAGTCAAGTTGTTGAACTCAACCATGACCGGCCATAGCTTGTCGGCAAAAGCCAAAGTAAACAACGATACAACCACTTGGAGACCGAACAACGGCCAAGAATAAAGATTTAGGGCAAGTAATAGACGCTAACCTTTGTTATGGAGAATCTACAATGACACAAGGAGCTACGAGGAACAAAAAAATGGACTAAAAATAGAAAAGAACCTTTCAAAAATCTCCGATACTGGAGTCGGGTAACAACCAAAGAAGCTTGTTCGCAGCGCGAAATGTTTGTTGGGATGGCTCCAAACTCACACGTGACTTGACAGAATTACAGAAATACTCCGCAAATTTCGCGGTATTTCAAAACAAGGAGGAAATAAAATGAGTGTTTTCTTCACGTTTTGTCCTCAGTCACAACATCTTTGTTCTAAAATACCAAATTCAATTACATTTAGCGAGGTAAATGACGCCAAGTACGTAGATTTAGAGCAGCGAAGGAGGGAACTATGTTGTGGTAAACCGCTGCCCAATACAGACCTAAAACGCGCCAAAATTTAAGAATGTGAGGGTCAGCTCGTGAAGGAGATTTCTTCTCACTAAAGTCAACTTTCTCACTGTTGCAACGGATAATTATCGCCCGTGATATATTTCAAAACCATTCTAGCAATCAACTGACTTAGCTGAACTCAGTTAGCTTTATAATGTGTGGGAGAACGGCCTGGTATGAGCGAGCAGCAGTTGTCATCACTGAAAATAGAAACTGGAAATTAAGTTATTTCCGAGCGAAAGCACTGACCTTTGTTTTGTCAATAACTGTTTGCCTTTGTTCTTAATTCAGTACACTTGCACCCGATGAATTCCCAAAGGCATGCAGATACAAAGGGAAGGACGGGAAGATCCAAGAACCGACTTGGCGTGATGGCGGGGGAAAATATTATCCGTCCTACAACATCAGTCCGCAATCTTTCACGTGAGTAAGCTTATATCGATGTTGAACTGGAGCATGCCTTTTAATTTGTTTACTTTGTGTGCTGTGAACGAATTCACTTCGCAAAAATGTTTGGCATGGAATGTTGTTGTAATGTAACTAAAGAGATCTGTCACAGTCGGACGAGGAAGTTTCAATCTATATTTCCTTGATGTCCTGTGAACTCCAGACCTAGCTTATGAGCTTAAGTTTAATAATACTTTTGATGCCAATTGTTGTTCCTGACCGCTCATCTTCCCTGACATAAAAAATGCAAAAGAAAAATTAACAAGGGATCCTCTCCTGTAATTTATATTTTGGCTAAACAACTGCCCCAATTCCTACCCCTACGTACCTATACCTGTCACTACTAAAAAACCCCTTTATCGATCATGGGCTGGACATTGCACACGCCCAGTAAAAAAGTATGAAGGAAACCATTTGGCCAAAGTCACTGTAGTGTGCATATATTTAATATGTAAAAATGTTGTCGCTTTTATGAGTACTTCCTGGAGCTATAACAGTAACTAGACAGAACTAATTGCTGACATGACGGATTCATTGAGCTGATTACTTTTTGAGTACTGCCAACAGTGAATAAGTAATCAATCAATGCTCGACAAAAGTTTTAGTTATTGAAGTCTTTGGCTAGTCATCAGGGGTTTTTGAATGGCATAAAATCCATAAAATCCACAAATAAATGCAACAAGTTTGGCTGATTTCAAATTGTTTTATTTCAACATCGTTTCTCACCAATGATGTCAATAATGCACTGGATTCCTCTTGGCAGCATCGCTGTCTTCTGTTGTTGAATCAAATTTTTAGTGTTAAGGAAAGTTTACAGACTAAGTTAGCATATGCTACAAATCACTTTTTGTTTGAAGTTACGAGTAGATGCTGATACTTGCTTGCTCAGTTTGAATAGGTCTTATATATATCTGTGACTCCAAAATATACCTTTTTGTACTTCACTCACAGGCCAGTGTTGTTGTCAGGGCAACATTACAACAACCTGAACTCAGAGGATACATCTGAAAGAGTTGTGCAGCCCATGAGGTGGGGATTGATTCCATCATGGCACCGTGGAGACCCTAAAGAATTCAGCTACAACATGAGTAATGCCAGAAGTGATACTTTGCTGGACAAGAGATCATTCAAATTGCCTTTAGAGAAGGGCAAAAGATGTGTTGTCTTAGCAGAAGGGTACTGTATCCTAGCTTTAAGGTTTATGTGGCCTTATAAAAATTGGTAGCAATTTGTTACCTTTTGTAACATGAAGTAACTGGAATTCAGTGGTCTATCAGGTTACATTGATGCACACTTAGTCTGTGTTGGATTGGATGCGCCACAGACTTACCCTTCCCTTAGCATAAATTTTGAGTACCCTTTGTCTATTTATTGAGCATATAATTTTTGCATTGTTGAAAAGAGACGCTCTGAGAGTAATGTGCCTGCTCTTCGAACACAATAACCCCACCTTGGGCTTTGAACCTGAACTGCCGAGCATTAGGTCACCCTGCCATCCATTCCTCGTGATCACCAGTTGCTAAAACAGTAGATGGCCTGGGGCAAACTCCAATCTTGTTTCCAGGCTCTCTCTCCTCTACCTCCCTAGGTCATTGGAGTCTTCCAATGACCAAAGGAGGCAGTGAGAGAGAGCCTGGGAACTAGATTTGGGAAACTCCCACATAAAAAAGACAGGGGTCCTTCTGGAAATTTAGAAAAGAACCCCTGAGAGGTAACAAGATCATGTTTTGTGGGTGCAGCCTGAAGTCTCTTTTACCCCTAAGGGATACCAATTCTAGAACTTCAGATAAACTGTCAGACTCTTTTCAGCTTAATACCCTACAAGGTACTGCAAACGCTTCCACTCTGGACCTTTTAAGGCTGAACGCCCTAAGTGATACCAAAACCATTTTTTTAACCTGTCCCCTGTAGGGTACAACAAGCAACCCCTTCTTTTTTATATGGGAGTTCCCCCAGACCGTCCACTGTTTTGTAAGCATGTTATTGAAGCAGGTCATGTTATCCATCCATTCATCCCATTAGTTTGTCTTTCTGTCTGACTGTCAGACAATCAGTCAGTTGGGTAGTCAGACAGCCAGTCAGTCAGTCAGTCAGTCAGGCCACCAGACAATCGGTCAGTTGATCAATCACACATTCATTCTTTTCTTAACAATTCATTTGTTTGTTGACTTTGTTATTCCCCTATGGGTTGGTTGGTTTATTTAACATTTCTTTGTTCCTACATTTGTTCATAGAGCTGAGATTTTATCAACAATAGCATCTTACAAAGAGACTATCAAAACTGTTTCAACAAAAAAGTGCTTATGTGGGTAATACATTTCTGCACCAGATCATTGTTAGTTCAAGAGGAGTAAATATAATTGACCAATATATTGCAGGTTCTTTGAGTGGGAGACATTAAAAGGAGGGAAGAAACAACCGTATTATATCTACTTTAAGAAAGATGCAAAGGGAAAAATTAAAGAGGAAGATACTTCCAGCCATGAAGATGAAAAATCCCAAGGAAAAGATTCATCATCAAGCAAGCCAGATGTAAAAAATGTCAACATCAAAGATGATTCAATAGAATCAAGAAACGTAAATGAAGAGGATATGGTATATTGTGGAGATAAACATCTCTTGACAATGGCAGGCCTGTTTGATTGCTGGCAGGCACCAAAGGTACATTTTTTTATACAGAGAGACTAACTCCAATTACCTTGCAGTAATTTGGTAACTAAGGACCTATTTACTTGTAATTGTATTTTAAGACTCTCAATATGACCGTTTCACATGTAAGTTGGAAGGAAATATTTTCAGGGAAAGAAAAGTTCTGCAGAGCTTCAATTTGTGGCTGTTCTTATAATCCACAGGGCAGCAGCAATGAAGGTGAAGAGCTTTTTTCATACACTATTATCACAGTGGATGCAGCTCCATCTCTTAAATGGCTGCACCATAGAATGCCAGTAAGCCTCATAATCCTCTCTTTGTGAGTCTTTTATTAAGAGTAATAATTTTTAGGTTTATTTGCTACAAGCATCTAGGAAAAAATGTGTGAGAGTATTTTTATATTCAGTTATTTTTGAAAAAAAGCAGTAATTTCAGGTAACATTATTCATAATGATTCATTTCTATTTAATATCAGGGCTTTTATTTAAGTACCGACGGCCGACGAAACTCGTCGCCTACTTCGTCCATAAAAGTCGGCTCTTTTCACCCAAAAATTAAAGTAATATAAGAGAAATGCATTTAAAACTGGTTGATACAGTCGGTTACTCTACTCAAACCAGCTGCCTACTTCAAATGTTATTTAAAGCCCTGAACATGGAACAAGACCTATGACCATATTATTTTAAAATTTAATTGTAATTGGTTATTTCTTTTTTCTTCAGTTTGTTCTGTAATAATTCTGGTGTGTTTATAATTTTACATTATTCTATTTTATTAAAAGTTTACAAAATGTACTTATTTTTGAAATAAATTCATATCTTTTTAATTTCAAGGCTATTCTAGATGGTGAAGAAGAGGTCCATCAGTGGTTAGAATGTGGAGAAGTCCCCTGGAAAAAGGTTGACAATCATTTTTTTTTTCTTGTTGTTATATAGTACTGTACACTTTATATTTCAGCATTGAAAGTGCTGCTATAACCAACATTTAACATATTTATTATATTATATCCATCATCATTTAATCAATAGGCTCTTAACTTAGTCACGCCCAAAGACTGTTTAGAATGGCACCCAGTCTCCACGATTGTCAACAACTCTAGGAATAAATCACCAGAGTGCATCAAGCCAATTGACTTGTGAGTGATAATACATTATTATTATTGCTAAATTATTATATTTAAGAAATAGAAAACATGTACCGTGTTTGTATCAAGTTATACAAACACGAGTGGAAGTTTGGGAGAACGAGAAATGCTGTGGGAACATGAGCCGCAGGCGAGTGGTTTCCACAGCTTTTTCGAGTTCTCCCAAACTTTCATGAGTGTTTGTATAACTCGATACAAACTCGGAGTACATGTTTTCTACTTCTATTAGAAAACACCACGACGAGAAAAAGGAAAACAGATTGTTAACTTTGATTATCAAAATGTAAATTCTCTTTGCTCGCGCCATCACTACGTCAACAGCGCGCGCTAGTACTAGTTCTGTGTCTCCATCGAGTTATACAAACAGAATTTTTAACCAATCAGCGCGCGTGCTTTCTTAGGACTGTTTTCTAAATTTATATACTGTACACAAGTGCCTAGGAATTACTTGTAACCAGGGTTGCTAGGTATAGTCCACTAGGTAATGTCTATAAGTGTTGGTGAGCAAGACAGTCCATGGTTAAAACTATCAATCAGTGAACTACAACCTGCTTATCCCACATCACAAGCCACATCCCAACCAGATTAGCAAAATCATATTGGGTTTAAGAGCTGTCAGAGCTATATCAGCCCTCTTTGTAAAATTTTGAATTATGCCGATGTCACTTCCATTTCCTATACTTTGCGAGTTTCAAAACGTCAAGCACTTTTTCTCATATTTTTGTTGTCAGTTTAAATAATTATTTTCTATGATTGTGCTTTTCCAGAACTCAAAAAAAAGAGAAACCGGTTGCTGGCACATTGCTGTCTTACTTCAAAAGATCGCCCAAAAAAGAAGAGAAAGCGTCAAGTAAGGAAGAGCCTTCAGAAGAACCATCACCAAAGAAGACAAAAGCCCTGTAAAAATTGGAGTATCTGATGGATGGTATATATGATATTACCAAAATAATAAGTGTGGTGTTACTCATAACCACTGGTACACCGTGTAAGAGGCCTTATTCCAGACCTGTGAAATTATTTTTATCAATTTTCCTCATAACTGAGATGATCATGGAATATCCATCCATAAATTTATTTTTATCTGTCTGATAAACAGCAGTATAATCCATCCGTCCCAGTCTGGTTCCAGATGGATTAGGGTGTTTTGTCTAAGGTTAGATAATCCAGTGTTAGTTTTAATTACTTTATTTTTTGCCAGAAATTTAAATCTGTCTCCAGATTAATATCTGCATGGACAGGCTGGTAATCCCTAAACAGGAGAAAATTCATCTTGGAAGTTAAATTTGGCAATGTTAAATGATCATTAATGACAGTTTCAAATTAAAGGCTTTCTGATAAGTTTAATTGCAATTATTTTCTTATAATGGAATGTTATAAAAATTGGATGCAGACAACGATATAAAATATACCGTAATTATTATCGTTAGGTCTATAAATACCTTGTTCAAATTGGGGGGCATTTATTTGAAGTTTAATTTTGGAGGATGGGAAGTGAAATTTTGTTGTAGAGTTTGACACTGAATTTCTTTGTTTGAGATTTCAAAAATGATCGTCAGACAAAGGGAGATACAAGTCTGAAGTGCAAGCAAAATGGACTGAAAATTTCAAACATCTGCACATGTGATCTACAGGTGTCCAGGGCTGTCTAGAGTTGTGAGCTGTAAAGACAAGTTGAAATCACTTACTCTGTGATCTTGGATATTCTTCTGATTAATAATATTTAGAGAAGATTTCAAAATCAACCGCATACTCCAAGAATGTAGCCTCTTTAAAATTCTGTGGCAACCCTGAGGCGGCATACAAAAATTGCTCTGGTTGAGCAGAAGACCTTGGTTTGTTAGAGATTCTTTTTATTATCAGTGATATAGTTTATTGTGAAGTTATATTCTCAAAGCATTTGCCTTGTGACACTGTCCTATTTCCACAGAAATAATATACTGTCTGTACTACACATGTAAGATGTAGGCAAGTTTTACATTTCTCCAGAAGTTGGCTGCATTATTTGTCAGTCCATTACTATTTTTATTTTTTCATTCTCATGGGTATTATTTACAGTAAGTGTATCAAGAGTTAAGTTAAAATGAGTAAAGCTACATAATTATGTAGAGACAACGTTGAGAAAAAATGTAATTAAATTATGTGTTTCAACCAGTGTAGCTGTAAGTATTAAACGTTTCTCTAGCAACTGCTGTGAGTAATCTAAAACAATATAACTTCCATGAATTGTTAATAAGAAATATTTCGAAAAAAAAGATGTAAGTTGTTATAGGTCACAGGCCATTTTTACATTCTGTTGAGTTCCAAGGTTGACAATAAATTGTACTTTGAAATTCCCAGGATTATATACTATCATTAACATATAGTCTAGTAACAATCTTGTGTAATCTCTGTTGCTATTTAAAGAATAAAACTGTTTTGAAAGCTTTATACAGAACAGGGAGTGTGAACTTTGATCTTCATCACAGTAGATACATGCTAGAGAATTAAAGGACTTAAAAAAGACTATTTCCAAGGGTTGTAAACTGTTAATTTTTCACTCTAGTTAAAAATGTAATCAGGGTCAATTTTTTTAGTATTTAGCTTTTAGCAGGTTCGTATATTCCATGGCCAAAGGCTCCTTGGCGTGAAGTGCTGTCTGTCGCATGGTGTTTAAAAGCACTGTCTTTGGCCTTGTCTGATCTAAAGGTGCTGAGATAGGCTGGGATCTGTGAAGGTAACAAAAAAAAATCAATCCATGTAACTCAAAGATACAGGTGTAGCTGGCCTTTGAATAGCTGATGGTTTAGCCAAGAGAAAACCTAAGTATATAATCCTTGAAACTACACAACTTTTTAAGTGTAATAAATCACCTTTTGAAACTTTGGCATTTGCCACAGTGGAGCTGGATCAACAGGAGGTTGATATTTTCGGAGCAGTGAAGTCCTTGTCTCATAGATGGTCTTATCAACATGTCTCTAAATATCAGATGAAAATTCTGTGTTAAATAAATATAGATCAGGTGCATCTGGCATTAACAGTACCTAATTCACAATCTATCAATCGGCAGCTTGTAATTAATACCTTTTGCTCTTGTCTAGCTCTTGTAGCCTCCTCAGCTTTACGTCTTTCCTCTAACCAACGGTCCTGGTATTTATGTCCCAGGAGATCATAAACTGGAGTTGAAGGCCTGGCCAGAAAACAACAAGAATATTTTTAACACTATTTTTGGACTGACTGCTAGACAATGAATGATTCAAAATGGTAAATTATAATTTTATGCCGGAATCATAAAAATGCCTCTGAGATCTTGATTAAGTCAGCTTACTTTGTAGGAATTCCAAATACCATTGTAGGTGGTATCCGTTTGACCTTTAGTGATGTCCTCTCATTGCCAGAGTCTTTTCTTCTCATGTCATGAGTGGCACGATACTGAAAATGTTCCTGAGCTGTTGTGAGACCTGATTGAACTGCTCCCTTGTTTAAGCCAATGAAATCTCTTGGTGCCTTTTTCTCCTTCAGATAAAGTGGAGCAAGAGGGGCTGATCTCCATACAAGAGCTAAAAGAAGAGATACAAATGTACTTTTATTTCATTAAAATTTCATACCATTAGTAGTAAAGAAAAAAGAAGGAAAGAGAAGTTTGCACTCACCGTCCGCAGCACCACTGTCCTTCCCTTCATTTGGTTTTCCATAAGTGAACCCATCAGCAGGTAGGGTAAAGCAGCGTCTCAGTGGCCTCCCAAGTTCAGACTATCCAATATAAAATAATAAATAGATTCAGCCAAGCCTTAAAGGGAAGTTCCTGGGTCAGGTTGTTCAAAGCCCATTTAAGCCAACCCAGGATAAGTGTTATTTTGATTTGAGTTTTGTAACTTTACGGTGAATTCTGTACATTATGTTGTTTGGCCTTTGACAACAACAACACCATTATTTATCCCTTGTTTTTTATAAATGAAATAACATAGTATTAATAATAAATTATTAATACTGTGTTGAATTTGAATAATCTCAAAGTACACAAAACAAAAGCAGTAAAAAACGTTGTATGTACAGTATTTCAGTTAACTGTTAATCCTGTTTAATCTTTAACCAGCTTCCGAACAACCCAGCCCCGTTAACAACAAGTCAACCTGACGTGGGCCTGTGATCCAATCAAAAACCAGCACTTTGTCAGCAGTCAACTTCAAAAAACTGTGTGACCTTGATGAGCTCTAAACTTGAGTCTGCAATATGGTCACATGTTACTGGTCAGTGGATACCTCATTTTGACAGTTGTCAATTGACCATAGCATGGATGTCCGATATCAATGAAGGATGCCATAAACCACGGGTGCATGCCTCTGTCAATCTATTAGCTGTAGTATGGCAGCCGTCATGGGCAACTCTGTCATGGCAGTCATGTGTAGGCACCCACAAGCAATACTGTTAGCCATGATAACCATGAGAATATCAAATGCTTCATAAACATAAAAACCCTTTAAGAAAACAAAAATTTTCCTAGCAAGTGTTTGACACAAAAATTTAAATAATTTGACAAATTTAACCCAGGTTGTAGCTAGAAATAGGTGAACCAAAGCAGCCTTGCCTTTCAGAAAAGAATTTCAAGTATTATTTTATTTCTTCAGGGCTATGCAATAAAAAAATAATAAAAACAAACTCACAGTATAAAAGAAAGGCTGCTGCTGCTGTCTTTTTTTTTTCTGAAATTACTTTAGTGAGAAATTTTTATCTCACTCAGTCACTGCAGTCCTGATTTACGTCTTAAAATCCCCATTACTCTTAAACTGGAACCTCCTCCCAACCCCCCCCCACCCCCCCCTCCATCACCCCCTGCGACTTTCTTTTGATAGAAGGTCGGGAGATGTGAGGCTTGTTTCTTACCTTTTGTAGAAGTGGATTGTTTAGCAGCGATTCTCGCTGAACACCCAATGTTACGTATTCTCTGCTCATCTTGAATTGAAGTTTGTAATTCTTTACTCTAAGCCAGATAGGGTCTAAAAATTACGGAATACAAGGAAAATTCAGTAGGGTGTAGTTTTATACGACCTTGAGAATTAATTTTATTGTTTGGTCAAATCAAGTAAGACAATGTTTACTCAGTAATCATCCGATTGCTCCCACAGTAGCTCATATTTTTTTTTTACAAAAAAAACGGATCAATTATATTCGCTAAACCTGGTTTGATTTTCAGAAGCAGCAGGTAATATAGCTCAAACTATTTGATTGTAGGATTTTTAAACTCGGAATGTTTGTTTACCCGCCTGAAGGCAACACGACGTATGTTGCCAAAAAGAAATTGAAACATGATCTCGACCGAACTATTCATGTTTCACGATCATGTTTTCCACATTATTCATTACTGAAAACTTAAAGATTAAACCTCAAAATTTAAAAATAAGACATTTAAATTCTCAAGGTTTTCTGCTGAAGGAAATGTTATATTTAAATTATCCTTTGGATCGGAAAGAAAGCCAAGTGTCTCGTCGCAGCTCGTCGTCTCCCCCGATAATTCGCGAAAAAGGTCGAACTTCCTTTATCGCAGTTAACGCAATTGTTCAATTTTAAGACTTTTTCGTTTTCAACAATGGGACAACTTACCTTATCTTCAGATTCTAAACTCTAATATAGCAAAAATTCTTCAAAATATCTCAAGATTTCCGACCCCGATCCATCTGTCGGTCATAACCAATGAGTTAGGAATTTCACCGAGCGGTTACTATGGACGCCAAATTTGAGCTGCTGTACCTAAAGATCGCAGGCTCATCTTGTTTATCGTAGCAACTGCGAGGGAAAATTCAAGATGGACGCAACCAAGAAACCGTTGTTAATTCCGCCTGAATTCTCAAACTACGCCGAGAAACATGGCATTTTTCAGATTTATGAGGTAAGGGATCGCTAGTATCTCACAAAGGTGTCGTGGACTACAGCTTTCACTCGATTTATTAGAAAAAAAATAAAGTTTTAGATTTCAATTTTCTACATGCAGTCAGACATCGCTTCCACTTACGACTTATTCTAGGGGTCACCTTTCCAGAAGTATCAATAAAACTACATCAAATTATTCTTGCTTAGTAACGTTGTAAGTGTGAAACATATTAGGCCAACGGCATGATGATCTGCCTAACTTTATTACATAAGCTTTATAAGAGGATGGACATCAGCTAGCAGTGTGCATGATAAAGCCGCGACGTGAAGCTGTGAATTGATATTATATCGATCATTTGATTGCAGTGAAAAGATATCATATCACTTCTTTGTTGAATTGTCCAGTCAAATAAACTGTAATAAATTGGTTGGGCCAATCAGGTTGTGCATTATGTCTCCTTATATGGCTAAATTGCAGAATACCCGGCCCAGTCATTTGCATCTCATTGAATAAGAATAGCAACTTCTGTTATATACCTTGTTCTTCAAAGCACTCTGACACATGTTAATGACTGGGCCAGGTATTCTGCAATTGCTCCCTATTATATTTTAGCAGATGCCTGGTGTCAAATTTTGCGGGAACGGAATGGCTGCTTCAAAATTTGTGAATGTCTCTGATGCAGATATTTCTCAGTTTGTCAAAGAGATTGAAAATTGAGCTCGATGTTTTTAGACATGTAATATGTAAAAAACAAAAAAATACGTGTTAAGTCAAGCCCAATGTCATTTATATTCTTTCTTTTTTAATAGCATATCGCTCACTCATTTTAGACTTGCTTGTTCATAATATGGAATTAAAAACCTGTGAATAAAAGTGATGTCAGGCTCTTAACATGTAAAAAATCTGTATGTACTAAGAGCCCTTCCACTTTGTGTCTTCCAACTCCCCTCAGATTTCCTGAATTTGGATATCTCTGGGGGGTCTAACGAAAACAGCCTCTTTCTTTTGGCAGGGGGAGGGGCGGGGGGAAGGGGGGTGGAAGTAGAACTGGGAAATGGTGGTGATGTAAAAAATAATGGGCTATTTCTGAAGAGAACATCCTGTTCCACTTTCAATATTTGATCTTAGAAACCACAGATAGCCATATCAAGCTGATCACCACAGCCTAACCTTAATTTTGCAAAATCAAATGTAATAGAAGTAGCATTAGTTCAAGGCTTGTGCATTCTGCTTGAATTGTAAAAAAGGTCATTAAAATCTTTAGGTGGGTGAGAAAGTCGGCAAAAGCGAGCACAACAGAAACAACTGCCCACCTCACAGGTCACATGACCTATGTCTAGGTCCCATCAGTAAAAGCATTTGTCACTTGTTTCACTTGTTTAGTTTTCAAGTACTTTTCTTTTTCTTAGGGGTTCTGTGTAAATTTTGACATACCTCTTTGTAAAAAGGGCAGGTAGATGTAAGAACGAGAATTTCATTGAGCCACAGCCCTTCCTTGGCTGCTACATTGATTATCTTCGTGTATGTCTAGCTTACCATGAGGAATGTTGTCCTTCACGTTTAGCTGTGCAAATAAATTATCAGTTTCTTGTGTTTACAGTCGCTCTTGACCAGACTTATCATAGAACGACCTGCAGACCCTTTAACCTATATGATAGGTCTTCTGGAACAGGAAAGTAATGGTAAGAATATAATACTGTGTATGGTTCCTCCTTTCCATTCCTTAAAGCTCTCTACCTAAATGATAGCCAGATATATTTCATTTGAGCTTTTTTCAAATTTATTAGGGAATTTCTGTCCACCTCCTAAAACCTTAGGTGTTATTGCCTTTCTGAAAAATCATAGCTTGTCCTGTGATACCCAAAAAGACATTATCATATCATCGTTATCCAAATTTGAAACAACTGGCATTGAATTTTGTCCTGATCACAATGCTTGAAGTGATATTTTTCTTGTGAAAATTGTCCTTCTGACCAGATAACTTACCAAAACTATCCACTGGTTGCCCCTGACTGATTTTTAGCTATTTTTAACAGCTGTCTACTTGGTATTAAAGTAGTTAAATATTAGGCTTTTTTTCTTATTGAGGGTCAAGTCGGGGGACTGGACAGGCGACAACTTGGTAAATACACTGTAGAGTAAGCTAAATATTGAAATCTGTGGAAAATGAAATGAAATACATTTCTGAGATTCACATATATGTGGATTTAAGTCAGTTATACTGTATTTCCTATGTGTACCTACATTATAAATTTTAGTTCCACAGATAATAATTCATGGGCCTCCAGCAGCAGGAAAAAGAACCATGGTAATAGAAAATATTGTTTTATGAAATTGAACCATTGTAATAAATCTGTGACTTTAATTTAACACCCTCCCCCTTCTCCCATCCCTTTTTAGCAAGATATAGGCCTTATTTTAAACTTAAAGATGTTTGCGTGAGAATTTTCCAACATTGATTTTTTTCTTAGACTTTTACCATTGTAAGATCAGGATGATGAGTTAGTTATGTCAGAAATGTAAAAAAATGGGAGGTCACCGGAGAGAACATGCCCAGAAAAATGCCCTAAATCTGAAAAAATCTGGCTTCATTTATTTAGCAAATAAGGCCACAGTGTCTGTAAGCTCCAAAATGTTGCAGTTATATTTGAAGTGAAATGTTCTCTGCCAAATATTGTTAAAGTGGACAGATATTAAGTGAATTTAGTCCACAGGTGAGGTTCCTTGATAAACAAGTTCGCACTTACCGTAGTAACCATTATATGATAGCTTTACGCACTTTGCAGCCACAAGATTGCAGGATTCGATGTCCTGTAGACCGAAATCTGTACCTGTAGACGTTGATTTTTTGGTTCATTTTTGGACAATGTGAAGAAACTCACAGATACATGTACTTCCAAATAAAATCTATTACTGGAAAGAAAAGAAGGGGTCACTGAATGTCAAAGATCATTAAATCCAGGCAAAGCTACACCAATGGCCATCTGCTCTATCACTGCTCGTTTTATTACTTAGCGTGCACTCTCATGCATAAGGTCCATAAGGGAGTGTGTGAATTTGTGTGGGCGGTTAGGATGCACAGAAACAATTACCGCAAACATCCTTAAATCAGGCGTGCGTTACTTATCACCAACCATGCATATATAGTTAGTTGATATAAAAGTGAAGCGTTGGAACCAAGGCTGGCTGATAGCTGCCAGAGCTTATCCCGGTTTCTGTAGCATGAAGTGGCGAGAAGTATTTCTCTATCTTCTTTGCCTGGACGGGATGCTAGTCCATCTCAGGTCACTCCCCAGCAATTTTGTTAGGTTTCCCCCAACAATGCGCCAGTACGCATTTATACACCTGGGTTTAGAGAGGCACTGTGAGAGTAAAGTGTCTTGCCCAAGATCACAACACAATGTCCCCGGCCACGGCTCAAACCAGGACCGCTCGCCCTGAGTCAAGCGCACTAACCATGAGGCCACCCAGCCTCCCAGTTAGTTGATATAGCCCTTTGCTATTTTTAGTAACATATTTTTCATTTACTTAATTTATTGAACAGCAGTGATAATTTTTTCTCTTTCAGTCCGTTATGGCAGCTGAGCATTTCAACTGTGTGCATATCACACTTGATAATCTTGTGGCAGAATCAGATTCAAAATCAGCTAACAAGGTGCCTATTAACTTAATTATATTTATTGTCTCTTGTACTTTTATGTTGGAACTTTGTTGTAATAAAATATTATAACATTACTATTAATATTAATATTTAACAATTATTCACCAAAGTGGAGGTAAATATCCACCACTTTCACCAACACTGAGGTGAATAATTGTTTTAGTATATACCACACAAGCTGAATAACTAGTGGCCCAAAAAGCAACTTTATTTGTGACAATATACCGACCAAAGCCATTTTGTTTTTCTTTGGCTGCTCGGAGGTGAATAGTACTTGGCTAATCACCTCCGAGCTAGCCAATCTGCATGCGCAAAAAGTACTATTCACTTGTGTGGTATATACTAAACAAGGATATGGTAGTTTGCAAGCAAATGATTAATTTAATTTGCCTTGTGTGCACCAGAAATATCGATAGAATGTCATGATGCACCAATGGAAAAAGGGTAGCTGGGCTTGAGAAAACTAATAAACTGCAAACAGAAATTATGACATTTGGTTTGTGGTTGAACTTTTCAGTAGTCAAAGAAGAATTCTGATAGTTGACAAGTTTATAGTTGTTTAAAAATGATTTTGGTGGTGTGATCTCTTTCATCTTTTTAGGCTCGAGAGTACATATCAGCCAAAGAGGTAATAATTTGATTACATTTAAAGATGATTTCCAGTCCGTGCTGTGCATTCTCAAGTTTGTTTGCGTTTTTTATTTTGTTTCATGTGTTTAATAATCATTTAGCTTTAATGTATTTTGTCACTTAATACAAAGTGAGAAATATAAATTGAAGATCTATACTCATCAGTAGAAGTGCTCCATTGGTTGTTATATAATAGCCCAAGTTATTCTTGCATTTTGATTGGTTCTTGCCTATAATCTATTAGAGGACAGATGCACAATTGACATCATTATTACCAGGGTTTTCCCTCTGTGTTTTAAAATGGCAGAAAGTTATGAGAATTTAGGTAATATTTTACGTGGCTTGGCGAAAGATAGTGTACAAAAAAGTATTGCGAAGGCATTGAACAGGTTCGAGATGTGGGAAGAAGAAAGATAAAGCCGTTTCTTTTAGAAAAAGATTCAGAAAAAATACTCGAGTAAGAGCAGACTGATGAGTATAGAGCAGTCGAGCCAGACTAAACCAAGCATGAAATTGGTGTTGATAAACCGAGAACCATTGCTTTATCTCGAATTCAACAAAACCAATAAACAAAATGTTTCCAAGATCAATTTATTTAAAAATTCAACCTTTCCTAGTCTTAAAATAACTGTTTACAAACTGATTGATCATGTCAGGAATAAAACATGAAAACATCACTTCTTAAAATCAGTTAAAATAAACACATAACCTTGCTTTCCAATGCAAATATTCCAGTCCATTTCAGGGCACAGCTGTGAACTAAGTATAGCTAGAACCACAGCTCACAGCCAACTGCATCGCAGCTAAAATGTGTCTCCGACATTATATCAAAGTGATTTGAGAGCCACAGAAGACAAAAATTTCCACTGTCACTAGCGCTCCTTACATTCAAAACTTCAATCGAATGGCCTCCAGGTTGACTGCAACCACAAGTTTTCCATACAGTATTTTTTCAACTCCAGCAATATTTAAGGCAACATCCAAGCTTTTTGGCTCTTGTAGGGCTGCTCTGATGACAAAAACTGACTTGACTTTTCAAGCATTTTTTAAGATTTGTGGATTTCACAGTTAAATTCTGCTTTTGCTGTAAATGTAAATTTTCATTCCACGAGGAGTGACGCTTTGAGTCAGGTTTGACAGTGGCTTGATTATTTCCTGGACCAATCACACTTTTTGCTACGTATAGCAGCCAATGAGATTACTTCATTTTGTATAGATGGTAGATTACGTCAAATGTCTATTTTCTTGTTCGCCAAAGTGGGAAAAGCTGGGGCAAAGGCCAGCTTCCTTGCTATGTTGAAATATTTTGGAATAAAAAAGCTCTTACATGTAATTATCCGTAGAAGTTTGTTTCTTTATTATTATATAAAACAAATAGATTTCATGTTGCCGTGCATCTGTTCAGTAATAGATAGCAGAAGACGTCAAAATGTGGTAAGAACATCAGTGACACGCGCGGCTATCGCCTCATGTACCAATTTTTTGTTCTTCCCACATTTTGACATCTGCGATCTATTACTGAACAGACGCATGGCAACATGGAGTCTATTTGTTAATTGTGTGATTTCCAGATTTTCTATCAAATAAATTTTATCTTTACAACTTATAAGTTCAGGATTACATGTATATTCAAATTATTTTACTTTCAGATAGTGCCTACTCATATTTGGGTCAGTCTTATCAAAGAAAGACTTGAGAAAGAAGACTGTATCAGTAAGGTAAAGAAATGGATTAGTCAAATTTAATTTTAACTAGTCTAGTAAAATCTTGACTGTTACTGTCAATAATATTGAAAAAACATTGATTGGCTCTGTGATATGAAAAAGTATCAAGAACGCAATAATTGACATTGTTTTTATAGTTTCCTTCGTCTGTTTTTAGAACATCAATAATTGGGGCTCATACAGTGGCTTAGTTTAAGTTGTTTCCTTTATCTAACTTCCACTGTTATCTTGTTACAGGGCTGGTTACTTGAAGCATTTCCTCAAACAAGAGAGCAGGTTAGTAATTTATTTATAATACATGTAATACACATGTACATGTATTTATTATTAATATTCAATCTTCGTTCACTGTCTAAAATCTGCACGCGTCATTGGTTATAATTGATCATGTGAGTTCCCGTTACCTAACGACATCAAAGTGACAGAGTGCGTTATTACAAATAACGCATAAAAACTGTGCAGTGTTCAGGTCGGGCGGGAAGTCATTGCAAGTCTATCGCCAGCAGTGAACTCAGATTGAATATTAAAAGGGTTAGAGACTGTTATTAAATAGCTCGTGTTTTGTTTTCAAATACACGCACTTGCTAACTGTACAATGAACTCGAAATTTTCAATACTGCAATCAGCTTCGCTTCGTGCAGTATTGAAAATTTCTTGTTCATTGTACAGTAAGCGTGTGCGTTTATTAGAAAACAAAACACTAACAACAGTCTCTAACCCGTAAATAAAGTATAAAATATTGTAAACGATTAATAAAAAATGTGTTCATTGATGACATTCATAATAATTTTTTTATTAACCATTTTTTAACTTTAATGTCACTATTCCACTATTTAAACTAAGAGCAGAGTGTACCGCAACTAGGTAAGGTAACGGCAACAAATAAGCAAACAACAATATGGCATAATTTGGGGGGACACAGCCCTGTGGCAGGTTTGACGCGACTTCATGACAGGTGCACAAAACCAAAAGCCTCACTCATCCCCCCACTAACGTGGGAATAGAGCAAGAGTATTGGCGGAGCCTTTCTTATCTCCCCAGCACAGCTGAGGCTGGATCGGACAAGATAAAGGCAAGGTTATGAGATGGCAAGACACAAGCAATGCCAAAGCTTGGGGGAAGTCGCTATGCAGACTTAACCGAACCACAAGGAGTGACCCCAGTTTATTGCCAAATAACAAACAAAAGCCCTTCTTCCAGGGAGGGAGGGTGGGAAATTTTAAAACAAAATTGATGCAAAATGTGTACTCTCGTGCAAGCTGCCAGGATTATGCCCTGTGACAGTATATTGAAATTTATATAGCAAGACAGTGTCTTAAAGTACGACCAATGGGTGCAGCTGTACTATAAGCTAAATAGATGCAATGTGGGGAGCTTGTCAGCCATGAATGGGGCTAACAAATATATGGGCCAATCTAGGAGAAGCTAAGATATTTCACTAGATTACACAACAAGATAGAAGCTAAAATACAGACATGAATAGTGTTTGTGCTAACTGCTAGGATAAGGGAACATTCATTCATGAATTAAGCATTCAGTATTGTTCTATTATTTATCCTACTGGATTGCGTGACAAACGAAAAACCGCCTTGCACCAAGGGGTGTCATGTTCCATTAACTGCATTTTACCAGCCGGTAAAAGCATTACTACAAATGAATGTGTGAAAAATCATATATAACTGCTGAGAAAAATATAAAAACATCATCATATTACTGACTCACACAATGTGTCCAGCTTCCAGTTGTCTGATAGTGGAATTTCTTATGATTATCATGGCTAGCGGTATTGGTCATGGTTGCATATGCACGATGGCCGAGTCGTGCAAGGTGGCGGCCGTATACTCCAACTAATAGGCTGACAGAGATACATAATTATTGTATGCAGCCTTAGTTTTTAGTGTGCTTCTTTGATATTAGTGAATCATGTTATGACACCTGTCAAATTAAGGTCTCACTGCGATGATCATCAATGTCTTCAAATTGTTTACTTTTAATTATTGATTTGTTGGTTAAAGCATTGTGTAAAAAAATTATATTGCGGAACAGCAAATTTTGTTTCCCTCGAATCTCAATGTCTCCCTCAACTTCGTCTCGGGAAACATTGAGATTCTCGGGAAACAAAATTCGCTGTTCCCCTCGGGACCAGTCATTAAGTGTTAAATGTAACAGGTGGATAGCTTTTGTTAAGAACTCGTTTTGCTGTCACTCTTCAACAAATTTCAATCACACTAATATTAATCCCTTATAAATCTCACAAGGTTCCCTACTCCAATATTAATGACTTATTGCAAAAACTGTATGGCCCTTTTTGTTGATCTATAGGCTCAAGCTCTTCAAGCAGAAGGAATCAATCCAAAGAATTTTGGTAAGAATCAACTGCTGTTCGGGTTATAAAACCTATCATGAGAATCATTTCAGCTGGAACATTTAATTCTGCCTTTTTATTCTCAATATTTTTATTACTCTGGGGTTTCATCCTCTCACACAGAGACGACAACCTTAACCTGTGTTCATACATATTCAGTCTTTTAACACATGATATGTTAATTACTTATTCTATCCCAAGTTCTGTTGGAGGCTCCAGACACAGTCCTGATAGAAAGAGTGATGGGCAAAAGGATCGATCCAGAGACTGGGAGTGAGTACTAACTTTAGATAGTCCGGTACTTACAGGGATTCTAGATAGTTAATTCTACTGAGCATATCTAACCTAATAAACCTGGTATTGATTCTTTATGTTTCATTAATACTCCTTTTAATTATTCAAAAGAGATTATTAAACAATAACTTAACAACGAGGGCTTAAAGCATTACCATATAATTATGATAAGCATAAAGAAAATTTCCAAATATTCTAACTGCTTTTTGCTGCGTACGCGAGCGAGTAGCAACATAATCAGGATTTAAGAAGAATATATAAAAGGGACTACAAATTCTCGAATTCATCACTTTTTACCAGAGTGCATTGCGCCACGAACAACAAGAGGATGTGACACCAAGCCGTCGTCCTTTTTCACGTGGATTCCAGTGAGAAAGATTAGCGGTTATGTTTTGCTCTGATTTACCGGTTAAACGATGTAAATCGTACTCTACTTTCACAACTCTTCCTTTTGTTCAGTATGTGAAAGTTTGTAAATCTGGACCAATAATTGTGGCATCTTAAATTTAAACTTAGTATGTCATTTCTGAACGGTCTCACCTCCTTGGTTGAATTCTTACAAATCGTCTTTACGAAAGCTTGTAGAATGATTAAAATAAACGAGAACCGTAGAACACGCTAATTTCACATATTTGCGGCGATCTATTCCTTTTCATCCAAACAATTTAAGCTAAAGCTTTAGTATTTTCGTTCATCGCGATGGACGCGCCCTCAACACAGTCTGTCAATTGCAACATTCTGGACCGAGACATTTAATGCGTACCAGTACAGAGTTTATGAGTTCGATTTCTGCTCCTGCAATTTCCACATCTTTCGGTTTCCGCAATCTGGTACAGGGGAGGTTGATGTGTATCGTTCATGTCCAAGCATAGTTCAGATCACTCTGTTTTTTTGTCACAACCCGCTGTCACACCTCGACATCGGTGCGTCATCATTCTTGAAGTTGTAGATGGATCACTGCGTAAAATACGTCACTGTCAACAGAATAAGTCACGGCATTTCTATCTTTGAGATGCTCTAGTTTAACAATTAAAGACAGACAAATGACATGTAATTCAAATTGATATTTTATTTCACAGACGTCTACCACTCAACGTTTGACCCACCAACAGACCCAGCAGTTGTACAACGCCTTGTTCCAGATTCCAAGTCATCAGAGAAAGTCATGATAGAACGATTGATGGATTATCACAGGTTATATCAATGTCTGGTCATCTGCATATCATTGAGCTCAGACACCGACGAGAAATAAAATAACATCAAAATAACTCAAGCAAGTACTCATTAAAGTATTTGCAGGACATTTTTATTGTTGCCCCAGTTTGAAAATTCAAGTAAATTGAAACTCACAGTTGACCAGCTCTAATCGTTGGTTACATAGCTGTGTGGTAGAGCACCTGCTTTGGAATTGCCGGAGTCTTGGGTTTAATAAGGCCTGTGTACTTTCAGAGTTCCTTTGAAACTGCTTTTAGAAATGTTCTTGATACAGTTCCAGCTTCGGAAAGTTGATACTGCTTCAGCGTTTGTTCAGTTATGCATGTGATGAGGTTTCAAGTTTATTTGATGTTACCAATTTCCTTTGATTTACCCGTTGCAGGCATATTGATGGCATCCTGATGTGCTATGAAAAAATGTACAAATCCATCAATGTCGACCAGCCAAAAGCAGATGTCTTTTCACAAGGTGAATCAGGTTTTACTTAAACGTCTCTCTAACATGAAGAACAGTCTATTTGTAGTGACCTCTCTCTGCGTTTAGTATTGCGGAGTGAAAGTGAAACTCTTTCTCAAATCCTTATTACTGAGTCCGTCATTTTCGGATGTAAGAATTCTTTTGATTCATAACTGGGCAATAGTACAGCCATGTGTAACAGCAGCGCTTGTTGTACAGCCACTCAAAACTGGTAATCAATCGCTAATCAAGATTTCTTACAGATGTGACTGTGTTATTATAATTGCAGTATTGTCCTACTTGAAGATGAAACACCGAGACAGTGCACCTCACACTCCCCGAGTGATTCTACTGGGCCCTACAGGGTGTGGCAAGAGCGTCCAAGCAGAACTGCTGGCCAGTAAATATGGGCTGATAAATGGTAAGAGGATTCATTGCAACACTGATCCAGTCTTTTTGTATCGGTTCTTTTGGAGAGTCGCTATTTTCTGTTTAGAGGAGTGTTCATCCCTTTGGGATGCACAAATATCACCCCTTCCACCCCCTACCGAGTATATGTATCGTCCCATCATAAGATTATCGTGTCAAATGTGAAAGCATGTTAACTCGTCAGTAAATAGATTTTGAGTACGAACTTTTATCAGTTCTGTTGAGTTTACACTGTAGAAGTTGTCGAGGGTCGCTCGTTTTTGGATCACTGTGTTGCATTCAGCCGGGCCGTGAGTTGTCACCGTTTTAGGAAATTCACAGTATCCTGCTTCGCATGTTATTTGCTGGTGTATTCGTTTTGTGTGTGTTTATATTGTTAATCTTGTTATGGTGGTGGTGTTTAGTTTCCTGTTCAGAACTTATCAAGCAGTCTCTGGTGGATGACTCTAAACTAGGCGAGGCAGTGAGGCCGTATGTTGAACGCAAAATGATGGGTAAGCATGTACACAGATATAATAATAATATGAAAAGGAATCTTTTTGGAGGCTAGTGGTTTAACAGGTTGACAGCAATTAACTCTAACTGGTTTCCTCAAGGATCTATGTAACGATCTGCGCATCTTTTGAGTTGACTTTGTTGATTGTGATCCGTGTGAATTTTCTCCATCCTTAACCATCCTTGTTCCTTTGTAGTTTATTATTATATCTTTGGTGTTTTTCTATCTTAGTAAACTATTATTTTCAGGTTTCTTCAGTTTAAAGGTAATTTTCTACCTCGCCAAAATAACTCAAACTGCTGGCTTGGCTGAGCCTCTTTAACATGAAGTAGCTAGGAGTAAGACTTACGGCTATTTTCTCTGAAAATACAACCCAAGCATTTTGTGAGACTCCAGCAAACGTGTAGCATTGTTGCTCTAACAACTACTGGGTGGAAAGAGACACTGCAGTCTTTTTAATGCTATATTTTGTGTTGTTTTATTATAGTACCTGATGACTTGGTTTTACAGTTACTACAGAGTCGCCTGGCTCAGTTAGACGCCGTGACTAAGGGCTGGGTAATACACGGCTTCCCCAAATCAAGGGAACAGGCGGAGACACTCACAAAAGCTGGATACGAGCCTAACAGGTGAAGACAAATAACAGCAATTTTAGTTAGAAGATTGTACGAGCATTGTTGAGCATTGGTTCCCTTTAACTGAGCGAGCACACGTGGAGCTTGAATCGATGCACGTTGCAGATACTTAGTGGTAACGTTACGTGCTCGATTTCCCAACGACCTGTTGCTCTGACTCTCAACTGTCAATTCCTACTAAGATTTTCATTTTTTCAAATCAATAGAGCCTCGTGAGAACATTTTCAAATCAAGGTGGACTCATGTGGGTCAGTGTACTAGGGCACAGCACTGTAAAACTCTTTCGCCTTGTTTTATCGTCCAAGGGTGTAGCCAAACAAAAGTTTGTTTGCTTCTTCCACCTTTTGATATAAGGGAAAAAACGCAAATCGACACACCCTTCGTGTGTCTCTTCTTATGGCTGATGAATGTTCCGATTTTATGACGCTGTTAATGCATATGACACGGAATAGAAAAAACTTCGTATATTAGTACTACGGAAGACATGATTGGACATATCGCAGCTACGTGTTGATAATATGCAACGTTTATGAATGTTTCAGGGTGATCTTTATGGATGCACCAACAGACACCATTCTTGAACGAATGACGTTGCGAAGTGTGGACCCTGTTACTGGTGAAAGGTAGGTTACAAGAGATACTCTACTATACACTGCGACAGGAGCCCACTGACTGCGGATAATTTTTAGTGCTATCTCTGTTGTGCCTCATAGCTTGCTGGGCAAACAGCACAGTTTTCATCGTCGAGAAAACACAGCTGATCGAAGTTTGTGATCAACTCGGTAAAACCCCGTAAAACCAGCGGAAAGCCCTGGGTTAAACCAGCGGTGAACTGGTGACCTGATTGAGTTCCAGGACTGAGGTTTTCTTCGGGTGAAGAAAAACTTGATGAGTAATTCCTTTGAGATCAATTTTGCAATGAAAACTAATGATAGAAAACTACGTGTCTTCCATTTTCAAGTGCGAGTAAAAATATGTTAAAATGAGTATAAATGTGTTTCTAACACCTACACCAACGAATTGAATGAAGAGCACAAAGAATCGGCAGTTGGAAACCATCTAAGACAGCAACATGATAGGAAGCCGGATGACATTGAACAAAGAAATCAAAGAACTGCAGAAACCAACACTGAACAAACAGTGTGATTCAATTCAAGCTAAATGATTTGTTTAGATCAGTTCTTTAAGCTTAATCAAGAAAAATGACATCTCTTGGCTTAGTGTGTTTTTTTATTGTCTCGATGTTTTAGGTCCCCATTTTAACTTCGTGAATCTTTTTATCACTTCTCTTTCATATTTTATTGCATTCTACCGTTCGTGACATTTTTAAGTATTTTTACTGTTAGAAACATGCTCATGCTACTTTTATATCTTTTTACTCGCACTTGAAAATGACCTCGGAGAGGTCGAGGCGTCGTGATTTTTGATCGTTAGCTTTCATTGTAAAATTAAAAAAGCTGCCCTCAATAATTAGGGAAGATGGGCTGTTCCATGGAGGGTGGGGTAGGGGTGCAGGAGCGAAATTTAGGGATGGTATAGTCATTGACGACCAACAATTTAAGTTATGTTTTTATTTTTATTTTTTTTTTCTGTCTAAGGTCTTAATCGTTCGCTCTGAATATTAAAAAATGATTTCTTGATCTCTGTAGATATCATCTGATTTACAACCCGCCTCGAACAAATGAAGTGAAACAGAGGTTACAAACGGTCAGTGAAGGAAATTTCTCTTTATTTCAATGTCTGTCATAACCTCGATCAGTGTACTGTTCACTCACATTGTATTTTGTTACTTCCTGGCAGAGCGCGAAAGACGTGGAATCAGCGGTTAACTCCCGCATCGCTGATTATCAGGCCTATATCGAGGAGATCGCGGAGTTTTACGAGGAGTCTGGGCAGCACATTAACGCTGATCAGGATATCCACACTTTGTTTGAGTGTATTGAAAGTATTATTGTAAATCCTATACCAAGAAAGAACTGACAAGGCGTGTCATTGATTTGGTTTGAAAGGAGACATTTTTCATGCGAATATGTACATAGTAATTTATCTGTTACACTCAGCTCGTATTTTCAACGCTGTATTATAGGTCGAGTATGTTTTTTCTCCTTATTTTCAGTCATAATGACATTTTATGACTGACCTCTGTAATAAGTAGCCATGTAGCTGCAATAAATGATTTGTCTTTTGTCCTATAAATGGTTTGCCCATTTGTGATGGAACATTGTGAGTAAGAGAAGCAAGGTTTAGGCGAGTAGATCAGCGCGTCCCCCTTTGTGTCAAGTGAATTTTGCGCTCGCTCGCGGTCGCTCGGCTGACAACCAACCTAACCCTGACAAAAAATAAGGAATTGCCGGAGTCTCTAAGCAAGCCTCTAGGTAACCTAGACAAACAGGCTTCAATTCTTCCCTCACCCGAGAAGCGCTTTGAGATTCGGCCCCAAAATCACCTACATGAAGGGTCTTAAAATTTAGACACTACACGTGTTCATCATCGAGGAAAATTTTGGGTCGGACATTGAACATCACGTGAGCGAAACGATTTAGATAAAGAGAAATATGACAATCGTCTGAAAAGAGTAACCTCTACCCAGACGGATTTCCGCCTGTTGCGGTCGTGTCTGACCGGAGTTAGAGATCATGAAAAAAAAAACCAACAAACAAACCAAAAAGTAGGATCGCCTGTTCAGAGTTCTGAAAGAGGCTGATAAAACTTCATCTACAGCTGTTTATTCAGCAAGTCTCAAGTATCTTATTCGAGTGCACCAAATATAAGAACACTTCTCGCCCGGAAAATTGCGCTAAAAATTGCAACCGAATACAGAAGTGAACTTTGTGTGTATTTGACGACTGCCACCCACACTGTGAAGCCATTTCGGTTAAATCGGATTAAACGATAAATGCAGTCTAGCATCCGGTGCAAATCTACGATAAACGTCATAGCTTATGCGATTATGAGTTATTATTGTCGATGACTAGTTGATACTGTGGTTCATAAAGGTTACAGTGTAAAGCTTTGTATCTACTTCTGTGGACTTGTTTGCTAAGCTGTTCGACGCCAAATTCTGGACTTGAGCCTCGGGCCCAGTTCTCTTACGAGTTCTGTGATTATCACTCCATGTATCCTATCCCGTCTACATTGCATTGTATATTAAAAAGAGGGTTTGCTGGTATTAATTGTGGGTAACTATTGTTTTCAACGATTTTCGTGCTCTCTAGATCTCCTTCTTTGTCTTCTGAGTCACTTATAATGCTCTCAACTTCGTTCAACATGGTTTTCAGAGCATCTTTTTGGATCTCACCTGGCCAGTAAGAATTGTTGTTGGCAGCCAAACGCCATAGTGAACAAGTCCACAGAAGTGGACGAACGCTTTCTTAATTTCGTTTCCTGAGATACAAAGCTTAAAAGTTTTTGAATCGTTATGTACATGTGAATACCGGGAAAGGCGAGCCTACATTTATACTTAAACTGTAACAAAACAAGAAATTTTAAACTTTTTATGGTACCCAGTTGATGAACTTTAACCGGCCGATCTCACCTTACCAAGGTTTGTAAGGGACATGGAAATCAAAAATAACTTATAAGATTCGTTTTTGCCAAAAATGTTTATTAAATATATAATTTACCACTATTTACTACAACGTACATGTTATACAGCAAAAGACCCGAAAGCGAGAGACAAAAGTTACACAACGGCAATCATGAATCACAAGTGAGACGCAAAGAAACAAAAGGCACGAATCAAAAGAACCATAGTCCAGTTCTGGACCCCCTCTCCTGTCACGCAACGCCAAGGAGAGAGGGTCCAGGATCATTTGTCTGCGCATGCACGCGCTAAACCAATCGTAGCGCACATGTTTGTTTCACCGCGAAATCCAAAAACTAGCGTGAAAATTATTCCAGCACGCTGCAGGGAAAAATGTCGGAGAACGAAGTTACGACGCCGAAAAAACATGTCAAACCGAGCTTAGAGAATTGTAAAGTCTGTGGAATTACCACTCAGATAAATGCAAGAGCAGTTATTTCCAATCCCGCAGGGAAAACTAATCTCGGAAAAAATACACAGTCCAAAAATTTAACACAATTATGTAATTTATTATATGTAAATACTAACCACTCTTTGATACAAGGTGCTTCGTCTATGGCAACACAATGAATGCGCTCCTTTGCGCTTTGCAGTGTTCTCTTCACAACAACACACTTGAACCACTCTGGAGAAAGGATAATAACTTGGATATCACCATTTTGTATCCGGCTGATATCTGCTTCGGATACGTTTGGAGTAAGTTTCAAACTTGACAAACCAAGTTGAGCAAGAGAAAGTCTTTGGTCGCCCATGAGTGCGGTTAACGGAGATATCAAAAGTAACATACTCCGCTCGTAGATTATCGCAGACTAGCGGGCACAGTGATGAGACTTTACCCATAGCCAGTCGGTAAATTTACAACAACGTCTTTTCCTTTTACGTATTCACTTACAGCTTGCATTTGCTCTTTTTTAATGAAAAAAATCAAGTTGCATGACAAAGCTGCAGAACTAACCGCGTCTACAAATACGGGATCCTATTCCGAAAAGATTCTCCTGTACTTTTCACCCGATACCTTCGAAGCTTCCGCCATATTGCCAAGCTAGGTGTACACATGCGCAGTAGCCGTTAGCTAGAAAACTGACTAACCGACGAGCACGCGCAGACAAATGATCCTGGACCCTCTCTCCCCGGCGTTGCGTGACAGGAGAGGGGGTCCAGAACTGGACTAAAAGAACCAGAGACGGCAAAGATGGCATGAGAAACAAGACACGAGAGAGATAGGCACGGAAAACAAGCCTACGTTTTCCAAACCAATGAAATCGAAATCAGACTGGAATATTTATCTTACATACACAAGTCCTCGGAACTAAGTGAAAATGGGTCTCTTTTGGAAACCTCATGTAAGGTTTACACACTGAAAACGTTTTAATATACTTACAATTCCAAATTAACTGCTGCTGACTTTATACACAAACCTAACTGTAGTTAACATTTCAGAAGGAGTGCCGGGCAGTCTAATAGCCAACACTTTGGACTTGACATATCAAGTTATACGATCTATCAATAATAAATTAGTATACAGTAAAGGAACTTCTTCATTGAATGGTGTAAGCTCTGTAACAAATCCCTCCTTCGTCCAATGAAGTTAGGGAGCTCAAGAAAATCGACGGGAAAGACGGCAAAGGCAACGTCGCAAAACAAAAGATTTAATAGGCAGTACAATGGCTGTGCACGTGCATTATAATTCTTTGTGCATTTCTTTGCCGTCCTCTGCAAAACAGCAACGTGAAATGACCAAATTCTGCGTTGTCTGGAGAATGTGATGAAATAGTTTCGAGATAATTTTGACAGTAAGAAACAAACCAAATGACTTGAAAGTATCGGGAGACTGGTAGGTAAAACATAAAATGATTTTTTAAGCGACGTTGTCCTCAGTGTTCTCGTCGTGGTTTCTTAAACTCCCTGATCTACAGGTCATCGTACGAAACAATTTCCCTTGCCTCCTGTGACTGAAGGCCTGCACTGTGCCCTCTCGAATCTGCAAAACACAAAATGACATTCCTATGGCTAATACTTTACACTCCTTACATTACAAAACAGGGACGCTACAGTTGAATACAGGTGTAAAGAAAATAACTGTAATTTGTAATAAAATGGATGGTAAAAATTCTGTTTAAGACTTGTTCACGTCCCTGAGTGATGCACCGAAAGGCAACTACTGGTAATCTGAAGTCGTTAATTTACTCTCTGGGGAAATTCAGTATTTTTATACTTTGTTTTGAGGTGTGATAAACTTGTCTTAGAGTTTTTCGTACCGCCCAAGAGTATTCAGCGATGAATCTGTTAAAGCTAGATGTAAAACTAACCAAACCATGACAAGCGCAACGAAGATTTCGCTCAACGGGCAATGCAGCTCTTTGCCCTTCCTGGTCCACTGCATATAAACAACGTGAAATGACCAAACTGTCTGATCATCGGACAGTCTGATTTTATTTCATTTTAATTTCATTGTGCAAACGTGAAATAACTCCTCACCTCTACTTCCTAATCCGGGTCTTCGATGATGTCCTTGTGCATCTCCCATGTTTGGTTGTCTTCTTGATAGAGCCACTTTGATATGCACACCACGAACCATCATGCCGTTCATCTGAGTGACACAGAAACACATAAGTCAACACTGCTACATGTAGTTGTGCCTGCGCCTCCACCCACCCATCCCTCTCCTTCCGAGAGAGCAAACGTTTTCCTGATAACCAAGTCTGGAGCTGGACGCCTCACTCTCACAGTGCCTCTCCCCAAGCTCATGTAAAAATGGATACTGGCGATTTTAAGGGCCCATTACCTGATCTTTTCGAGCCGCTGCTAAGGACAATTTATTCACCTCATCATTTTTGGTTAGTTCAGAGTTATTTCATTTTGAGAGAATTTCAAAACTTGAAAAATTCATAATTTTCTGAAAAAAGCATGATTTTGGAAAAGGAATGCATAGCTATGTTTCCAACATTGACTTCAATCAAAACTCTTTGAAAAAGGCTTCATTTAATGAAAAAAAAAACACTTCTCCTTTAGCTTTTAAAGAAACCAGGAAGTGCACCAAAAATATATTAGAAGTTACCCTATCACTGTGTGCACAATTTACACTACCAGCGCAATTCAGTAAGATCCAACAATGCAAAACTACTTGCAGTTAGCTGTTCTCTTTCTTTTGCTCTGGTTTTTCTGTTTTTCTCTTATTTTGTCTTTGCTTGTACTCTTTATATTTTGTATCTTGTGAAACACAAAAAATATCTAAAATTAAGTGAATTTGCAAATTATTGAGTTGTTTTTAGTTTCTGTGTGCAGGATGACTTAAGAAATCAGAAGTGAAATTACATCTCCTTAGCAATGCACACAAGCTCTTACATGATTCTGCTATTGATGGGCCCTTAATTGCATGGGGTAACCATGCGATGGACTAGCATCCCATCCAGGGAGAGAGTAGAAATATACCTACTTGCTTCATGCTATCAAGTTGAATACAAAATAAGCGCCAACACGATGGGTCACTTCGCTGGTATCCTGACTTAACTGAAGTAATATTATGTGAATGGGTCTTTCTGGTTAATGAAAGAACAAAATTTGTTGTCTTGTTTGCTCATTGAATATTTTCTGTTATTAAAAGTTAGTCCAGGTAGCTTTATATTTCTCATTTCAAAATGCACTACTTCTTCATATGTCTTTTCAAATGTACTAAATCTTCTAGTTGCATTTCAGGCAGGTACTAAAAAGTGCAAGTGTATGAAGTGTAATAATATTTATGTTCCATTTACCTCCTCAATGGCTTTTTCTGCTGCTTCACAGGAATCAAATGTTACAAAGCCTTGGCTAAGAAAATAAAATGTTTACAATCTTATGGTTAACCATCAGTTTCTCCCCACAAATTAGTACATTAAAATTTTCAGGAAGAAAAGAGGATAAAATAACAACATTTCATAGCAAAAAGTCTTTTTAATGCACTGCCAAATTCTCACACTTGGCAATAAATTGTAATGATCTAATGTAGTCACTGAGAATTTTTATTTTGAGATCAGAATCCCAATTACCATCATAAACCTACTATTGATCAGAAGTAAATTGATTTACCTCCTGTCCTTTTCAAAGTTGACTTTTTGTACTTTACCTGCAATAGATGAATGTAATGCTAGCAAAACAAAGCCTGGGGGGGATTTTCATATGAAAGGGGTGGAAATGCTCATTGTCTTGGTAAGGGCAGTAAATTTCAGATTTTGGTCTCACTTAGGGTGTTCTGGGGAAAGCACCATCATCTGTAGCCCATACTGTATGTAGCCCTGACGGTCTTGTTTAGGGCTTCACCCAAAGAAAAAGAAAAATACAGATTTAATATGCTTTAAACACGGCCTCTTTTAGGGCTCGAAAAATCCTGCCCAGACCATGCCATTATTGGTCTCCTTTAGGGGTTTGATTTGCAAAATTTCTGTCAAGAATCCCCACTCCCCCCGGGAATCAAACTTTGAATGCTTGTTTTAAAGTAATGTACTAAATAAACCTTCTAGCTGGGTCTCCTAAACCTGACACTACTTCAGAAAGGATCAATTTTGATACACTTTTCAGAGCTGACAGATGCTTTTCCACCATATCAACACAAATAAAGGCATACACTTTTGGTACGCTCCATCTACGAACTCACCATATTTAGTAAATGATTCTTGAAGGATTTTTTCTGTTAGTCCAAAGCCTTTTACATAGATGGTGTTACCCTAGGGGGGAAAAGATTTTATTTTACTTTTTTTAGTTCTTTTTTCATTATTTAATGAGATATGCAGGCAATTATTATGCAGTAAAAGCATGTGTTCCATAGCCTTTTTTCCTCTCTTTTCCCAGTCCCAAATAGGAAAGAAAGAATAGTACAGTTTAGCCTCTGGCGGAGATCACCTCTCATGAATGACCGCCTCTCCCAAGTGACCAGGTTTCCAAAATACCAAAAGTTTCCAAGTCAAATCACTATATTTAGAACCTATTAAGCAACCACCTCTCATAAGCAACTGTGACAACTTTTAGAGCCAAAAGTTTGAAATTTTCTTTTGGTTTTAACCCCCCATAAATGACCATGGACAAATAATAGAGAGGAATTTGGATAATAAGAGTTCTAACATTGTCATACTCCTGGTTACAGGGTTTGTACGCTTTTTTGGACTAAAAATTCAAGGACTTTTCAAGGACTTTCAAGGACACATTTTCAATTTTTCAAGGACTCCACGCATTGGAAAATCAAAGGATGTTCAGCTTCTCATAGTAGCGATTGTGCCGAGCTAACAGACAGGTAGAAGTCTATGTCATGTTGAGTTTACCCACAACATTCGCAATTTTGTCCTCAACGTCTTTGCAAGTCATCTCCTTTTCTTTTGCAGTTCTCCTCAAACTATTTGACTTTGTAATCCACACAGGTTTCCCAGTATCCTCTGCTTTCTGTGCAAACTCGTCTGCCGATTTAACAAGACCGTCAACATCAGTTTCTAAATGCCTTCTTTTCTTTTTAAGTTCGTCAAGTTCATTGACTAGCTCCTTCCGCTTCAGTTCTACACTCTCAGAGGTTTTCTTCCTCTTTTGTTCATCAAGATACGATGAATACTTCTGCCTAGCTCCTGCAGCTGACAAGAGCAGAGGTTTGTTGATTGAAACAGCAAGGACACCTCCCACAGATTGTTCATGGTCTTGTACCAGCCTTTGAGAAATGAAGGAGCGCTCTTGAAGGTTCTTAACTTCCAGTTGCTTATTGACTGAAAATCCTCTTTCGACACTGGCTTAGCCATGTGACAATACCAGTAGGTCTGCGACTACTTTCCACAATGATTGGTAGGATCGCTTCTGTCCCATGTGAAGATACAGAAAGGAATCAAGTCTGTCATTGTTAGGATCATAGTCTTTGAACTCTGACGGAGAAGAAGAGGGGACTTCCATAATAAATTGTCTAAATAGTTCCAAAAGGGAATCACAGTACAGTCACCTTCCAGAACTTTCTTAGCATTTTCAAGGGTAGTCAAAACTCTCTTGAATTTTGTGATAGAAACATCATGGTCACTCATCATGTTCCTTGGATCTAAGCAATTTATATTCTTACAAGGGAATACTGAATTGGTGCTTTGGCAATCGGTTTACAAACTACTTTCACAAGGAACTCCTTGCATTCCATATGGAACTGTGGAATTTGCAATCAACTCCTTGATCTTCTTGTCAGCTGTAAACCCCAGGTCAATCTTGGAATGAGAGGCATGAATGCTGGAGTCAGCAGGGTCAAGTTTTGTAAGCTTCAATGGGGTTTTGGCTTCACTGATAACAGCAGTCTTAATAAATCTTCTCATTAATCCCCCAAGCATGCTGTATACATGTAGGTCTGTAGCCAGGAAAGGAAGCATTGGCTTGTCGGTTTTGTCAAAAAAGGTGTCACTTGCTTGGCTACTGATAGGAAGAAAGCCACTTTTGCAGTTGTAAAGAGATCTGCAACAAACTCTTGTACAGTTTGAAAGGATTGATTCTGTGGCTGTGGTACTTTCCCTGCCATTGCACTCTGAACATACTTGACAACACTGTCCCACATACTCTGTGGGACAGTTTGAAGTGTGCCGGAGCGAGCCCAAAACAGATCAAGTATGCACATTTCTTTTCTCCACATGAAAACTGACTCGCAATCCTACTGTTAGGAAACATCGCTTGAAACAATTTGCTCGTACCTTCGCATGATTTATAGGAGTAATGAGACATTATCACTTTCAAGGCCCACAAAATTTCTGCCGTCAACGTCTCATCACGAGTGACACTTTTTTCCATCACCAATGAACCAGATGAAATCGCAATAGACTTTGTGGGGTCAAGCTTATTGTGTTCGCCGCTTTCAGATGAAGCGGATTTTAAAACTACTTTGGCATCATCACTTTTAGTTGCTGGTCGTGGAGAAGAAACGCCAAAAAAATCCGGAATGCTTGCTGATGACCTTTACTTGGATGTCAGTGATGATGTTTTTTTCCTTTCAAATGACTTGTGAGCGCCGATTCTCCCATGCTCGAAATGTCAACATCCTTCATGCACATGATGCATCGTGCCTTGTGCTTGTCACCCTTGACTTCTCGTAGCCACTCTTTATACGGTGATTTCTGAAGCCACAAGTTGCTGAAAACACACTTGCCCATTGTTTTAAATCTTTCACTCGTGAAACAAAACGCAAACAATTCAACACCAACCCAAACAAGGAAGCACTCGAAGCATATGGCTTTTCGCAGAAAGAGTGAATACTACAAAACACTTCATTGGTCCTTAACATTTTAGATATTCAACCAATCAGAGCGATGAATATAACCAAGAACAGGACAAATGTGCCTGAGGCATTTGATCGACGTTCGGAGTGGTGTTAATCGGTTTTATTTGTTCTTTTACTATTACGTGTTGCTACGTTTCTGCCAGTAGCATATATTTTCATATAAGGCACTCTAGAATCTAAGTTGGATGAAATAAGCTACAAATTTCAAGGATTTTCCAGCACTAACTGCAATTTTCAATGACTTTAAAGGCCTTGAATTTTTATTTTGAGATTCAAGGACTTTCACGGACTTTCAAGGCGCGTGCGAACCCTGTGGTTAGTACAAGACATGAATAAAACATTGCATTGGCATTGGCACGTGGGGCCAGTCTCTACAGTTACCATATGCTAATAAAGAAAACGTTTGACCCAACATAGTCTAAACTCTCATAAGCGACCACCTTCCGTAAGCTACATGTACTACATAGGCTTGACATGTTGGGTGGCCACTTATGAGAGGTTTGACTGTACATTTATTTAACAAACTGGGCAGAATTGTATTTCACAATAAACAAACAATGTACCTTTCTTGGTTCTTCAGACCAACTTCTTCTACCAGACCCTTGCCCTATAGTTGGAAGTAACAATTTATAAATGAATATTTTAACCTAGTATGAAACTTTTTGATAATAAGTTCAAGTTGTGCTTTTCAATAATAAACTCTATTATGAAAATGTTAGCACATGCAGACAAGTCAACATATCTATTTTCTAGATTTACCAACAGTAAATTATTGAATGGTTTTAAACTTGATCATCAAGGACTCATGGAATACACACAGTCAGGCAGAAGAGCAGGAAGGCAGCAGGTCAACAGACTGACAATTAGACAAGCAGGTGGGTGAGAAGGAAGACAGACAGATGCATACATGGCTGGACTGACTGACTGACTGACTGACTGACTGGATGACTGACTGACTGAC
>CM042748.1:35234234-35258773 GCA_022496165.2 Catalaphyllia jardinei | reverse complement strand
CTGACTGACTGACTGACTGACTGGATGACTGACTGACTGACTGACTGGATGACTGACTGACTGACTGATTGACTGGATGACTGACTGGATGACTGACTGAGTGGATGACTGAATGACTGACTGACTGACTGACTGACTGACTGGATGACTGACTGACTGAAGGATGGATGAAAGGATCAATTGGATAGACAGACAGTGTCTGTGTGTGTGTGTGTGTCTATCTGACTGACAGACTAACTAACTTACATAGACAGACAGACAGACTGACTGAATGACTACCTGACTGAATGACTGACTGACTCACTGACTGACTTACTGAAGGACTGAATGACTGACTGACTGCATGTTTGACCGACCCCCCGAGTGACCAACCGACAGACCAACCAACCAACTGACCAACTGAATAACTTACTGACTTCATACAACTAAAGAAAGGATAATTCAGGATAGATTGATGTGCAGTGCACAAAATTGAAACATCACAGAAAAATACTTCATACCTTCAGAAAAGCGTCTGTTCTGTGTAGCCGAAGAAGGCACAAAACTAAAAAAATACAAGATATGAAAACAAGAACAAAAAATACTGACAACAGTTGAACCTACATGGTAATATAACCGTACAATTATAGTACTGTAGAATGATGGTTCTAACAAGTTTGTCACAGGCAAAGGAATAGAAATTCTTAGCTGTACAGCTCTGTAAGTTCAATGAAATCCCTTGCCTTTCATATAGATTCTTCATTGCTGCAGCACGAGCCTGAAATGACAACAAAACACTGTTTTTTCCTCTTTACCTTGCAGTCCAAGATATATTTCCAGATTACTGAAATTATGAATATTTACTGCTAATAAAGGATCGACTGTCATTGACGTGGCATGTTGCTTACAGAATTTATGATAGACAGTTGTAAAATAATGAATAAATTGTAACTATCAATCATTCACCAGCCTTATATTGCTTTACCTGCTGTTCATTTCTGTTTGATGGCATTTGCTGCTGAAACTCCTGCAGTCAACAAAAGTATCATAATTTATACACTAGTTACTAAAATTACTTGTACTGACTTTCACTGGGCCGGGATGATGGTTTTATTTCCAAACTTTTGAATTTCTCAAAATACATGTAAGAGGGGGACATGGGGAATTGCGGTGTTGCGGTGTTAATGCTTTTTTGCTGCGGTGATGCGGTGAACAAAAATCTCAAACCCTTCGGTGTGCGATGTTTGCGTTTTTCACGCCACGGTGTTTTGTGAAATGAAATTATTTGCGGTGCTGTGGTTTTTTGTTTGGTCTTTCTCATGCCTGAATTTAGCATTTAAGCTTTTCGGGTCATGTTCATTGACTTTCATGCAAACAAGCTCTCCCATTAAGGTTCAAGAAAACCGATTTACGGGTAAGTTTCGACACATTAAGCATGCATTGACAAACATGCGTTTTCATGTGTTTATTTTGTAGATAATAAATTGTTTAGGTATTAAAGTACTCCGTCAAATAAGGACGCTAAAATTTTGTAGCTAAAAATAATTGTTGCGGTGACGGTGTTTCGTGGACTTTTCTTGCGGTGATGCAGTGTTGGTTAATATTTTTGCGGTGTTCAGGGCCCCCCCATGTCCCCGTCATGTAAGTAGTCATCCAGTCCTTTGATTTTTTTACAGGGGAACAATTAAAGGGGCATTGTCACGCTTTTTTTTTCAACTTTATAAAAAGCTAGAAGGTGTCTTCGCATCAATTGAAATCCACAACTAATGATCTAGTTTTGTTATTAAAGATTATTTGAAGGAACTGAAACTGCTACCTGTCGCCTGTTGCTATGGGTGGCATGGATGGAAATGGATTGGAACTTAAAAAAATTGGCCAATGTTTCTAGTTTTGATGATACATGTTCCAAAAATCCTCAAGAGATTTATTATCAATGGTTAGCCCTCTCTGATAATTTTTTTTTGTATCGTCATTGTACAGCTTTACAGAAGCATTCTGTGTATGATTAAAGCCTGAAAGTAATCACTTTAGTACAGAATTGACCTAAAACAGCAAAATCGTCATGACACTGCTCCTTTAAAAAAACATGAAGAGCCTGGTTTCCAGAGAGACAAACCAACAGACAACTGGTAGAATATTTTGTGGTAGTGCAGCCTCACATGAATGTTTCCCTCACTGTTTATATTTGAATGTTAGTCAATTTTACATAATTGGCATTTTGATACAAAAATTTGTGAGGGAAAACATAAAATTTCATGCATATCTGAAATTTTGAACTGACCTGCAAAGTCTGTTTTGATACAGATGGAAAAACTAGTTGGGCAGAATTTCACGTACGAAAGAAAATCAAAAACTTTTGTTTCTTCTGCCAAGAGCAGCATAATTACTGAGTAACACATTAACACGAATTTAAAAACGAAAAAAACACAGAAAAAGATGCAGTAGCACGAAAAAAGTCTAATAGCCTGCAGCTCCAGCTCACAGGCTCACATTAGTTACACTCCTGATACTTTTAAGTATCATGAGTGATATTAAAATATCTCATTCTACTTTAATATTATTTATAGTAATAATGAGGTTGACGAGAACCACTGCCAGTCAAGCCATTAATAAAACTGGCAACATGAGAAATAAATTAGTGCTGATTATGTGATATAAGTACCTTAGGTCTTCTTTCTCCACCTTTTGCCCTTTTAAATTCCCTGTGGACAGGGTCTTTTTTAATCTTCACTTCCTGCAGAAAAACATGACCATTGTGATTATTCCCAAAGAGCAAGAACCCTTCAACACTAGGTCATGAGAAATCCAAGGGGTTCCATTATATGTTACACCATTCTACAATGTAAAATAGTAACCTACTGTTAACAAATCAAAACTGGCTATCCATGTGGGAGGCATGGTGGTAGATTAATATTTCTCAGTAGATTCTAGAACCTTTATAACAATAATACTACCATCAGCAGCAATGTAACAGGGCTACTGTATGTCATGCTTTGTGCATCTTGAAAAGTTTAGCCTGAATGTTTCAAGTTAATTGTTTGTAATCTGTGTTAAAATTATCTGTCCTTGTTCCATTATGGTTTAACAAGACTTAGTATCACAGCACATGCTGAAGTCTGTTGCTTTAGGCTGAATTTTAATACATCAAAATTGTTCTATTTAGCCAGACATTCAATATTGCATACCCCAGAAGCAATGAGCTTCTTAGCAATCTCTTTGGCATCTTCAGGAGCATGGGAAATTTCTGCTGGAGCATCTGAAGAAAACATTTTGCACATGTTAACGTTCAGCTAATTTATGGAGATTAAGTCCAGCTCTCACATCTAAAAACTGGTACCACCCTTTTTTGCCATTCTGGGGGCATCATGCTCCCTTGGAAAATTCATACAAACAAACAGTCACACTTCTCCACAATGGCAACCTTAAAGACAGAGCAAAGTGGCCGTTGTAGAAAGTATTACGGCTATAGTACTTAGTAAACAATTGCAATTTAACATGTAACATGTGTACTATAAGTAATAATGTTGTTTCTAAACAATCTTTGCCTATAATGCTGGCTTCACCACTGACCCCGCTTTGTTCCTGTCTTGACAACAACTGGAGTTTCAGTCTTTTCTTTCGACTTTTGAAGCGCCTTCTTCTGCAATAACAAGACAGAAATGTACATGGTCTAGCATAACTAATGATTGTTTAAAAAGTATCAGCTGGCCTGGCAATTTAAAAACGGACCAGGGCCCCAGTACTGCGAGATAGCTTAATTAATATGTACAATGCCCTGGTTGTTCCATATTTCGACTATTGTAACCCAGCATGGGGTTGTATCGGAAAATGCCAATCTGAGAGAGTCCAGAAGCTACAAAATAGGGCTGCTCATATAATAACAAATTCTGATTATATGACACCATCTTCTTGTTTATTGCATTACCTTAGCTGGGATACACTTGAAGAAAGGCGTACTAAACAGCTAGCGATTACTATGTATATGCACTTTCCTCTTCACCTAATCTTTTTCAAACAACATCGCAAGTTCATACCTATAACTTGAGAGGTTCGGCTCATAATCTCTTTATTCCCTGGCCACTCGCTGAGGCCAGACAACGTAGCCTGGACTATCGAGGTGCTACACTATGGAACAGCCTCTCAATTACTAGCAAAACCCAGACCACTGTTACTGGCTTCAAAGAATCTCTGCTACCATAGTAATTGCTTGTTACAGTTTAATGATCTTTTTATTGAGGATTTAATAGCTCTTATTGTATGACAAGTTGTAGTATTAGTTTTTTAAGTCTTATTAGTATTGCTATTTGTATATAGTATTAGAATTAATAGTAAGTTGTATAAGCAAGTGAAGTATGATCCTCGCAGTAAATTTTCCAATTTAAGCAACTGGAAAGAAGAAGCCTGAAAAAAATCAGGGCTTCAACAGGATTCAAATCCATGACCTCCGCGATACCAGTGCGATGCTCTACCAACTGAGCTATGAAGCCACACATTGGGAGCAAGGTCAAATTATTGAGTTCATATTTTCCCGTGCAGTGAAGTTATGCGATGTATATATGAAATAATTCATATTTGAACTGCGGTTATAGATGCAAGTGAAGTATGATCCTCGCAGTAAATTTTCCAATTTAAGCAATTGGAAAGAAGAAGCCTGAAAAAAATCAGGGCTTCAACGGGATTCGAACCCATGACCTCCGCGATACCGGTGCGATACTCTACCAACTGAGCTATGAAACCACACATTGGGAGCAAGGTCAAATTATTGACCGCAGTCAACTCAATAATTTGACCTTGCTCCCAATGTGTGGCTTCATAGCTCAGTTGGTAGAGCATTGCACCGGGTTCGAATCCCGTTGAAGCCCTGATTTTTTTCAGGCTTCTTCTTTCCAGTTGCTTAAATTGGAAAATTTACTGCGAGGATCATACTTCACTTGCATCTATAACCGCAGTTCAAATATGAATTATTTCATCTATACATCGCATAACTTCACTGCACGGGAAAATATGAACTCCACAATTTGACCTTGCTTCCAATGTGTGGCTTCATAGCTCAGTTGGTAGAGCATCGCACCGGTATCGCGGAGGTCATGGGTTCGAATCCCGTTGAAGCCCTGATTTTTTTTCAGGCTTCTTCTTTCCAATTGCTTAAATTTGAAAATTTACTGCGAGGATCATACTTCACTTGCATCTATAACCGCAGTTCAAATATGAATTATTTCATATATACATCGCATAACTTCACTGCACTGGAAAATATGAACTCAATAATTTGACCTTGCTCCCAATGTGTGGCTTCATAGCTCAGTAGAGCATCGCACCGGTATCGCGGAGGTCATGGATTGGAATCCCGTTGAAGCCCTCATTTTTTTCAGGCTTCTTCTCTCCAGTTGTTTAAATTGGAAAATTTACTGCGAGGATCATACTTCACTTGCATCTATAACCGCAGTTCAAATATGAATTATTTCATATATACATCGCATAAGTTGTATAATTGCATTAGTAGAAATAGCGCTCATTTTAGATTACTCACGAATGGTTATTTGTATATCCTAAGATGGAAGAGCATATTTTATATGAAATTGATACCGTGTATAAACAAAGCTTAAGATGATTTGATGTGGTAGAGAAAAGTATACACGAACAGAGGTCTACCTTTTTCTTTAACTGAGCAAACTTCCTAAGAAGGTATTCTTCTTCCGGGGTTAGATTAGGCAAGCCCATGAGCCGGCCTTTCTTCAGAAAATCAACATATTAAACTTCACAGAAATTTCGTCCGCCATCACCTCTTGATTTCCGCCATCCTGGCGATTGCCGGCGATCTTGAGCGTTCTCGGGTCATCTCGGGTAATATGAAAAAAATGAGTCTTCGTTAGCATGGCACAGCGGACTTCTTCTACTGGTAGGTACGTCATATATGCTACCCTATAATGTACCGATTTATGTACTTCCTGGTCGCTTCCATGCCTTCCCCTTCATTTCAAGATGGCTGCGAACGTCTCGACTTCCGCTCTGGAATCTGAAGTATACTGGTCTTTAAAAAATGAAGTTTTAATCGAGCTCAGAGACCTTCTGGTTGATAAACTACAATATCAAAAGACCTTGAGTTATCTGCGTTCCAAACGCGTGTTCGATAGACGCGACGAGGAAGATATAGAAGCCGAAATTGGAAAAACGAGGAAGAAAGAAAAATTTTTGGATATTCTGAGTGACAAGGGCCCAACGGCTTTTGACCATTTCTGCCATGCAATAGGAAAAAAATGCACGGGTCAACAATACTTGCTGGACATAATCCTTACCACATTTGACAGAAAAAAGCAAGAACGAAGTAAGCTGTAGCATACTAAGTTTACATATTTTAATAAGCTTAAGTTAGAATATGTCACTGATCATGCTTTTGTGATCAAATTAAGCTTACTTGTTCTTTTGTCAATTGCGTTCGACACTGTATTAGTTGAGGAAACTTCGAAATAGTCTGGTGCAGATCTTAAGGAAAACTAAAATTGATGGCAAACGTTTTATATGGACAATTTCCGGCTGCTAGTTGCAATTCAGTTTCAAAGACTGTGAATCAATTGCAATTCACGAGTTTGGGAGTTCGAACCACATAACCAGTGAGGAGTAAAATATATTTTAGGACAACTAGTTTATCCCAAGAAAGTCCAACGGAAGATAAATGCAAGGAAAGCAACTTCTGCGTTGCATAACGATGTTCCATAGACACATCATGAGTCAAAGCGGACATAATTTCTTAATTATTCAACTATCTCTATGTTGCCTTTCACTTAACTATCAACTGCATTTTTTGCTGCTGTCGACTGCATAATTACAACGGCAATGGGTGAGCTTTTTGAACCTTTTGATGTGAACATCTGTTTTGTGAGAGGTCCACTCAGATGATTGACAGCAGCATTGTTTGAGCAGAGTTCACTTGGGATTGATAGGCGTAGTGGAGGTGTGATGCATTTCTGTGATCTATAGGAAGTTCCTCAGTATTGCAGTTTTCATAACTTAAGTCTTTGGAACATTTTGATTGACAGTCCTTAAAGAACCACCGCCAGCTAACTTACACAGATGCATATCAAATCCATCTGAGGATTCAAAGCTTGTCGTCATGGTAACTGGTGTGACTGATATGGACAATTTACCCTGTCCAGGTGACCCTGGAGCTCCAGTGCCACCAGATGAAGTGGATACTGCAACAGGACACCACAGACCTCAAAGTAATTGAATATATTAATAGCTTGGATAATATATTGTAAAGACCTGATTGATCATTGCAGTTAAACACACAACTTATTAAACAGCTGTGGATTTAGTAAGTAAGGGGGTACAGGGATCCAGAAACTCCCACTTCCCATACACTGTTCTCCCACTTTCCATACTCTGTTCTCCCACTTCCCATATCCTGTTCTCCTACTTCCCATACCCTGTTCTCCTACTTCCCACACCTATTAACCCACTTCCCATACCCTGTTCTGCCACTTCCCATGCCCTGTTCTCCCGCTTCCCATACCCTGTTCTCCCGCTTGCCATACCCTGTTCTCCCACTTCCCATACCCTGTTCTCCTACTTCCCATACCCTGTTCTCCCACTTCCCATACCCGTTCTCCCACTTCCCATACCTATTCTCCCACTTCCCATACCCTGTTCTGCCACTTCCCATGCCCTCTTCTCCCACTTGCCATACCCTGTTCTCCTGCTTGCCATACCCTGTTGTCCCCCTTCCCATACCCTGTTCTCCTGCCTTATAATAGTTCCTAGTTCAGAACAATGTTAAAGGCATTGTGAAGGTTTGTTATTGGTTTTATCAGTAGCTGAGTGACGAAAAAGGAGCTGCTTCTAACATATCCAATTCAAGACTAAAGTACATAAGCCTTGCCCTATTTATGGCCAAAATGGCCAGATCAATACCCCATTCAAAAATGACTGAAAAACCATACCCTTTGGGGCCACATATACCCATATAGCCCATATCACAGAAAATTGCATTGAGCTGAAATCGTTTTGCCTGGTGAGGTCAACTACAATATAGGAGTAGGTTTACACACCCCAAGATTGATTGATTGATTGATTGATTGATTAATTAGTTGATTGATTGATTGATTGATTGATTGATTAATTCGTTGATTGGTTGATTGATTAAAGAATGTGCTTTTCTAATTGTGATCAAAATATTTTAATACCTGTTAATTTGTTCAATGAAATGCGTTTTAAATAATACCGAAGTGTGGTGAACATTTGAATTAAATCTACTGCCAGTTGAATTTGAGATTTCAATGTTTTGGTCAGACTGAATAAAATCAAGTATGTCCACTAACTTCTATAAATTTCTTAATTAAGGTAATTCCTCACATTTGCATTGCACATCTTTTCTGGGCATAATTCATGGAGTCATTTAGTGCACCCTTGTCCACGTGCATTTTAAAAACATGGCGGATTTGCCTTGATATTGAGCTCTGTCAGTTGAAAAATTGCTATACCTCACCAATGAGCATGGTCACCCCACCTTTTTTCCACTCATTGTAATCAACTTTTGTATTTGCCATTTGGTAACCATGTCAAAAATTTGTTTCAAATTTTAATCAAGGATTCAGTTTTCTGTTTAATTCAAACTTAAAATGTTTATTTGTGTCCGACACAACATATGGACTGTAGTTTAATGCATGTTCTCATATATGTCAGTCACAAAAATTTACAATTATTACTCAGAATGCATTCTTCTAAAAGCATTAAATAATGCTAAAATGGGGCAATATTCAGTGGACAAAGTTTGATCTATAATCTATTATCACTTTTATTTCAGAGGAATTACCGTAAAGTTTACTAAATGACAGTTAATTTCTTTTTGAACACGTTTTCTTATTTTTTCTTAACCCTGTTTCTTTTTTCAGCTCATCAGGCCAATTCAACACCAGTCACTCCACCGCCGTCATACTCATCAGACATGCCACCACCTTACACTGAGTAAAGAGTATTTAAAACAAGGAGAATTACTCATGTAAATACTCTTTGGTAAAGAGATGCAATTCAATTGCTGTGACAGTGGCTTTAGTACTTTCATGTAAATAACTATTATGTTTCTTTGGCATTTTTATATCTCCTTAAGAAATTCCGGTATGTTAAGTTTCAAAGAAATGCATATCTAGATATTGTCTTGTTCCAGAATCATGACAAGGAGGAGGGGGAGGAGAAAGAACTCAAAGTAGCCTAGTACATTGTGTAGAAATATACAAAACAATCTTTATTTGTAAACCCACAGTGTCCATTTCACATAATTTTGCTTTTCTAAAGAGCCATGCAAATTGCTGAGAACATTAAGATAGCAACTTGTATTTAGAAGTGTACATGTATGTATAACTCAAACCCCTTCTGCATCATTCAACCCCCCCCCCCCCCCCCACCCTCTCCTTCTCAAAAAGCTGTCAAATGAATCCAATGAAGGTGGAGACTATAGGAAAGATCTTCTTTAGGTAGAACAGAGGTGGTTATCCCCCCCTTCCCCCATTGGCCTGTCAATAAATATTTTAACAAAATAATAATCTGTGTTTAGATGAAAATCATAACAATTAAATGTTTAGCTAATTTAAGTTTATGGAACATGCTTGGTAATGGAATGCTTTTCGTGGCAGTTAGTGTTCAGATAGGTCCCAGTTGTTGCTATCCAGCAAATTAATCATTATACAGTTGAGAAGTGTTAACAAACTATGTCATCTGCTGCACAGTGATTTATCCAGCACATAGTATCATCCACCTTTCAAACAACCTGAGCTTGAATGTTTAGGCACTAAAGGATGGGACATTGCTCATGCATAAGGGGATGAACAAGAGGATCTAGAAAGAATAGAATATACAGGACTACAACAAAAAAGATAAAGTTACTGAGACTGAATAAAAAATTTGTCTTTCTTATTTTCATAGTTGTTAATTGTATAGCTATAGAAAACTGAAGATAATTGACAGATATTTATTGTAACAGCTCAGCTGTGGAATAATTGAAAAGTTGAATGCACATTTCCTGCTTTTATAAACATTTAAAGTGGAAGTGGTGAAACCAGTATTTCAAAGTTCTGCAGTTCAGAAATCAGTTATTGTTTAAGAATTAAACATGTTACATAATTTAAAATTGGGGCCTCCCAGAGTGCCCATAGCGTGTTCTCTTGATCCTTTTAAAGGTTCATTTTTTTTCCTTATTTCTGTAAGTAAATTCCATTCTTCTCTTTTTTTTTTCAAAGTTCCCTTTAATAGTAGAGCCATCCGTTTTTCCCAAATTTAATCCAGAACTAACCCTCATTCCCTTGAAATAAATGATGATGTTCCCTTGTTCCCCAAAACTCTTGGGAAGCCCTCATAAATTAGAGTTGTACATTTTTTTTTAATGATAAATAAGCAAATTGTAAGGCAATAATAACTAGTGGAAATAGTGAGTGAAACATTTTTCATTTTTTTACAAAATTATGATAGATCAACAGCAGCATATTTATAAGTACAATATTACAATTATTATAGACATTGTAGTGAAATTTAATGCAATGTCAGTGTCAAACAATTTTTCTTAGACTATTCAGTTTCTAAAATGGCCAGTGTCCACAAACTTTGATGTCCAAATTGAACTTTTACTGATGTTCTTTATGTGCTGAGGAGAGTTTGGGTTGATTTTCATACCTTTGCTGAATTTTGGCTCTTTAAGGTGGCTGAACACAGTTTTCAAGTGCCTATGCCTAATTCACCATTACTTTTTAACTATTAATGCTTTGGAGCTAGTTTGTTGGAAGAGGCAAGGTTAATCACAGAAGTATTTATTCTCACATTTTGGCTAGGGTGTGTGCTGTCGCCATGGTAATGGGGCTGGTTAAAATCAAGGCTTAAATTATGGTTTTTGTTTATTTTAAAAAATTCCAGTCTATAGATTGTTTTCATCTTTTGCACACTACGAATTGACATTAAATCCCTTCTGTCAACACCGTTCCAATAAAATTTTGACAGGCAATTTTTCTTAATTCGCCGTTAATCGTTTTCTGTATTATTAAAAATTCCCTATGTCAAAATTCAGATATTTCGTGATAGATCATTCACGTAGTTTCTGAATATCTTTTTTTGCCAAATTTCTTGAAATTCTAATGACTGGATCGTGAAAAATCGGCACGTTTCTGCAAGGGCAATCGGTCTCAATTTTTTGAGCAACTGCTTATGCGTTGCATTTAACTGTGTTCTTTCGGTGACAAACAAAAGCTGAAAATTGCTGGGTTCTTTGCAACACATCTTTGTAATAAAGACTAAAGCAATCAATACACTGCGTTCAATTATAGAGAACGCAAATTGCAGAGAAATTACATTTTTCTCTCTAATTTAACTTCTCATCCAAGTTGTGGTTCAGCTACTGCAGAAGGGCCTTGTTCACTCGCTCAGTTGTATCATTATTATGCGCTATGTTGTAGGAGAGTTACACTTGAAGGGGCTTCAAGCGTATCTCGTGCTGGGCAAACAATCAACTGCAGCTGAGGCCTGGCCGTTTGCTTCTCAGGGGAGGGGGAAACTCCCCTTTGAATAGATCGGGAAAATCATCCTAACCCTTACCCTAATCCCCAAAGGAGACAATCTGGGTGTGGCTGAAGCCTTAAACTAAATCCTCTTCGCAGATACTTTGAATACGCGAAGAGATGGCCGCCTTTGATAACAACCGTACACTGCTAGGCAATGATCATTACCTACAAAAAAGAGACAGAGCAGCGTAGCCAGTAAGAGAACGGCATGATAGATTTATACTACGAATGGACAGTTTCTGATTAGTTGAAATTCAATACACCTTGCCACCAGTAACCTATCTATGGAAACATTTCGTTTTTTGTTACACATCTTGAGTTGTTGCGCCTGGTAACATTGCCATGTAACCCCTGCGCAAAGTCGGCCCACCCCACAATATATCCTGGGTGTGGATTTTCCTTGCAGTGCATGCTTAACCTGGTTATAACGCTGTCCTCCAAATCAGTGTTCCAGATGTACAAGTGGGTCATTTCGCCAATAAAACTCTGTTCCCGATCGAAGGCGCCTCCGATAACGTCCTGATCTTGTCCCAAAATAAATTTCCCAGAACCAGGAATCACTCCGTGTATTAATTTTTCACCAGTTAGCTTGTTCTCTCCGTCCACAGACAATTTTACGACACCGTCACGATCAGCCCATTTGCCACACAAATGGTGCCAGGTTCTTTCGTTAACATAGCCAATCTGACCGTGTCTGTAAAATAAAACAATCCTCGCGATTAAACTGAAATTACAGCCGAACCCCAAATTTACATACGCAGGAGTGGTTTGAAGGGGTTCATTGCCTACTTCACTGAGGAAATGGTAGTTGCGTCACTGTATGAAACGGGGAACGACAAACAAAAAAGCCATCATTTACTCCTTTAACTTCCGGGAAGTAGAATGAGTACAGCGTTAGACGACTACACTTGGTACTTCACCACATAGCTTCCTCGTAAGTCGAGGCGACTACACAGACGACTCGACTCACTTTGGGTGTATTAGACAGCCCGTCAAAAAGAGGAGGGAATGGGAGTGGGACTGGGCGAAAAAGGATGACAAATGGGATTTGGTCAAATCTAGGCTTGGATATGGGATTTAGAGATAAGACTCCCATCCAACTTCAAGGGGGAGGGAGCGAAGCGCTCTCAAACCTTGGCAAATGGGGATCAGAGTCGACTCTGAGATTTCGCATTCATACGATGCCAACTGCATTATCCCAGCACATATGATCCCTCACTAATGATAGGGGAGACACTCCACTTTAAACGGACCAAGTAAATTCTTTATGTTCATCTGGGATTTAATAACAACCGCAACAATACGGGCAAAATTCCAATGGTGTGTTTACTCGATCCTCCAATCGGAGGACCCCCAAAGAGGTACCAACATCTTTCTATTACACCACAAAACACTGTTATCGGTACACACCACCATAAAAGGATAAAAACCACTTGCAGAATCTAACAAGGCCAGGGGGGTGTAAATTTGAAACGGATGACTTCCACTGAAGGGGTTAAGGAAACAAGGAGACATGTCTTACACCAAGAGAAAATGATCCCATCATTTTCTCTTTCTTACACTTCAAGGGAACATAGAAATATTGTTGGATCATTTTTAACTCGTGACTGCGATAGCAAGTTACGAGCTGTAGTGGGTGATCAGATTATTGGAGACAAGTATATCTTGACTATCACGTGAAGTTGGCGCGATAAATTCGTTATTTACGTTCGTTTTTTTTTTCTTTGCTCAATCACTCTCTCGTTCGTTCGTTTGCTCACTTACACTTGTTCACCAAGTACCAGAAATCGAAATAATCCAGTTGAAGACAGAAACATCAGGATAGCATCGGTAAAGGATTCCGTGGCGTAAGACAGAAAAACCACCTGTTGCTCCCAAGCTCTGAACCAAAGGCAAACCGTGAAAGCTGACAGATCTTGTGCAGACATGTCAAGTATGACAAAGTTTGTTGTGTTGCGATCTTCAAATAACAAGTCAAAAGAAGAGCTGGAATCTGTTGGTTAAATCACATGACGAGAAAGGCTTAAGAGAGGATTTGACTCGAGCAAACGATTTCTTTGAAATGACCAAGGGCCAAAACTCAAAACGTCAGCTTCAATAACCCGCCACGGTGGTTGATTTATACTATAATTTCATTTACCACCGACACAGCTAGCCACCAGTTTCTTTAGAAACTGCAAAACCTGTCTATATTAATACTAGAACTGCCTGTATTTATACCTCCTCCTTTCTTCATGTTACAAAAGGTGACATACGGGTCCTCAGTTCCATTGGAATTCAACCAGTAAAACCCATCCGCAGCAGAGTCCTCTTTGACAAAAATTTCCTCGCATGTTCTGCCTGGAACAGACCTTTGGGAACCTATAGATACTGCAAGGCAAAAAAAAAAAAACAAGGAAGACAAAACCATATTCAAACATAATACAAGAGAAATAAGTTATATATCATCGAAACTTTTTTAGCCTGCTCTTGTAGGACACATCTTACCAACTGTTCAACCCAACATAAATTCTCTTAAAACTTCTGTTTTGGCCGTATATATGACGCGCTCAGGAATTCTCAAATACATGACAAAGTTCAGATATGGCACATCTAAAATTACTTGGAATAGTGAATGAAAAACTGCTCTAAGCTGCGCATGCACGCGAAAGGCTGTCTTACAGTAAGCACAGAAATCGTTGTTTATTCTTTTTCTACTGCTAAAGTGCCGCACTGAGTCAAGTTAAGCCTAGTAGCCAAGGAGCGAGGTTAGAAACTAACAACAGGGTCTGGTAGGGGGTCCTAATCCCGCATTCCCGCTCCTTTTCACGAGAATCCCACATCCCGCACAGTTTCTTCATCACTATCCCGAATCCCGTTTTTCTTTCCCAGAAAAATACATTAAAAAGTCTAATTGCTACAAAAGACAATAAATGTAAGGTGTAGATTTGCCCCTTCGATTGACAATTTGAATTTACGCGTCTTTTTAACGGTTCAATTCCTGCAAAAAAGAAAACGCTTTTTGTACCTCAGTATGATAAAAGAGCACGATATGACAATCATGACCTCGGGTTTTTCTCCGAGGCCTTTACCCTTAGTCATTTGTGCTAACCCGGCGCAGTGACAGTTTTCAACTGCTTCACGATGTTGACAGGTCGTTGGGTTCGTCACCCCTTAGCGGAACATTGTATTTCTCTTTGTGGATCGCCGAGGTTCTGGCGCTAGAACTAGACTCGTCAGTGGCCACAAGAAAAAACGAGACCAAGACTTTTACTGTAGCAGAGTTGGTATCACTATTTGCCATATCCAGGGCCGTGTAGCAGATAAGCTGTGGAAAAAATCTCCTCAAGATTACATAAATGTGAACCCTTGAAGAGATTGAGTAACTGAGTCAATTGGCATAGAGTCAATAACTGGTATGCTATTATACCTCGTGGAATTTTTTGGCATCTGGTTGAAACAAAATGCTCTCTGACAGTTGGCTAACTAATAACCAGGCACATTGAAAGGAGACACCAGCGGCCGGCTTTTGGCCACTAGAAAGTTTATTTGGGTCGTGACGATTTCCCGAATTCCCAGCAAACAGGTGAAAAACTCCGCATCCCATGCCCAAATTTTGGCGAGTCCCGCTCCCCGGGGAGCAGTTAAATCACGAATCCCTTCAAGATATTTATCGTTTTCCCGATTCGGTAACCGCAGTTTGGTCACATCCTGCATCCCGAGAATACCCTTCCAGACCCTGTAACAACATTGCTTATGTATACTGCTTTGCTCTTCCATAACATTTTTATGAGAATTCTCTCTTTACATTTTTTTAAGCCATCAATAAAGGCATTTGTCTAGTGCGCACAGGTTAAACATATGTAAATTCAAACTAGGATACTCCAATGCTATCATTTACCTCGGTAACGGCTTTCAAAATATAACGAGAGGGGATTTTCCAATATTTGGTCCTGATGCACTGTCCTGGTTGCATTATTAAGTTCGCAGCGCTTTTGGTCTCCATGGTAGTTCAAACTGCGGCACTTTGGTTCATCTGCCTTACATTTCTCGTAGCACTGTTCAAAATCCTTCACGGGAAAACTTGAGTACATATGCCCTGTGAGGTATACACCTGTTCCTGATGTTACGTTACAATCAGCGCTTGCTTCTGCTGATATGAAAGTGATGGCGAGAACTACTACGACACTATAAAGAACTTGGGAAACGCCAGGAAATCCCATACCTGTACAAAGGTGAAACAGTCATCAGACGTTTGATTAAATTTCTTTAAAACTATTCATTATTTGGAAGTATAAACAACGTTGTTTTAAGTGATTGACTGAATCGGGAAATGCATTAGGTTATTAATTTATAAAGTGGTAGGATATAGGTTTTCATTTCATTATTACTGCATGAGACTGTGTGGAGGTTCAAGCAAACCAATCGGTTTGTTCAACATAATATAAATTCCACACACTGCCAAATTCAGCTCAAGATAACCTAAATCAACAGTGTAGGTTCACATCTGAAAAATAGTTTATGACGATCGCTAAAGTTGTTTGTATCTTTATATGCACACAGAGCATAAATCATGTTGGAAGTGAGTTCAATTAGGTAAACAATTCTAAATCTGATTTACGCTTTTTAATCCAAGAAGGGACCACCTAGGAGTCACTGAACGAACGATAACTGCTTTTACCAAAAATTGTTCTTGCTTGTAATAATTTTTTTTCGTCTGTTTTGGTAGGAAGACTCTCTCGCCGGTCAATCATTATATTTGCCTTGTTAGAATTTATAAAGTTCCATTTGGCTTTTTTAAAATACAAATAAGAAAACTGAGGGACCTATCCTTACCTTGATCAAATACCAATGAGAATCGAAGTCAGTGAGGTTCCCGTTTTCCGTGAACCTGAAGAATTTAAATCAGATGGGCTTTACAATGATTCAAAGAAAGTAAAAAGAATCAACAGACCGTGCAAACTGCATGCACCTTGCCAATTGTCGAAGGGAAATAATGCTTTTAAATTTCTCTAACAACTAATCTGCCGAATAGCGGTGAAATTTCAATCGGAATACTTGTTGTTTTTAGGTCTTAATACCTTTAAAAACCCACCTTGCTTGCCGAAGTTAATTTGGTTAGGTTCTGATTACCGCAGAAAGCTGGAATTAGATGCTTACTAGCTCTTCTCCGCGATAAACTTGATCGCCCTTATATTCAAACAGCCTCACCGGCTAAGTTCATCAATAAGTCATGATAAAGTAAGGGTGTTGTGTCACTCGAAGTCAAGGATACGTTCCTCCTGCTGTATTATGTTTTGAATATTTTTTTAAAGCCGTGTTAACTTTCTATTCTTTCTTGATGGCTGCATTTGTTGAGCATAATGGTGACCAATTATTAATTTATTTCCTATACCTTTGTTGCGTTCGTTCCTTTTACATTCTTGTGAAGGCCTCAATTAAAAAAAGCAAATCATAAGATGTAATATTTAAGGCTATTTTGTTGCAAAACTGCATATAAAATGCTTGACGAATAGTGTGCTTTTCGGTTGTAGTTCAGAATCTTCTTCTTCTTCTTCTTCTTCTTCTTCTTCTTCTTCTTCATCGTCGTCTTCTTCTTTGTCTTCTCTTCTCTTGAGATTCTGTGGGTGACTTTAATTCTCGCTGGGAAAGAATACGCTCCCATCAAAAATAGTAAATTCACAAGAATTTTCTGGGATAAAGTTCCACTCCTATCCACTTATCCCCTTTATTGTGATAGTGAGCTATTTTACCTGGTCGCTAGCCTCGTACCCCTTTGCAAGCGTTCTCTTCCAATTTTTTTCTGAATCGCTTCGCAGCGAATAGAACTTTAAAACAACAATCTCAGAATGTAGTGTAATCCCGTTTTATAAATCCTCGTGAAATGATGTAGTTCGAAGGAAAAAAAGACAAACGCTTCAACATAACTTCATTATATAATCTTTAATTTGATCCAAGTAAAGCCGATATTACTAAGTCAGATATGTTTTACATGAGAATATGAATGTAAGGAAACTTGCTACCAGCTCGTTCATCCTAGTTCTGTCTTCTACAAACATCGTCAAAACTTAACAATTTCCCACTTCACGAAAGAAATTCAGCTCGTTCATCATTCCCTCACAGAAAATGTTAACGGACAATTCCTCATCTTGTGGAGTGAAATTGGTGTCGACAAAGAGCTCTGTTGAACTAGGGTCATCTTCTTCACGACTGTTCCTCACGAAAAAGTCTTCATAGTACGGGCTTTTCTTGTTAACTGTACCAGCGAATTGACGAACAATCCAAGGACAAAGCATGGAGCAGGGCAGCATGGCTATGGGTAGAAATCTTGGATTGGTTTTGGCTACAGCCTTGTGATACCCCATGTACATCTCGATTGCCGTACCAGTTTTCAAATTGTCAGTATTTTCAAGTCGCAAGTTTGTGAGAGCATCTTTGTAGTATATGTGGAACTTCTCCGCCTGTTTCAGGAAAAACATTGCAGAAACATAATTTCGTTGTTCTGGCATCATCTGGGCAGAGTCTCTGTAAGCTTTCGCTGCGTTAGCGAAGTAGACAGCATCTTGGATCGTGTAGTCATCATAGTAACTCGAGTGGAGTGTCCCTAGAGCCAATTCTCTTGCAAAAATGGTTTTAATCACTTCATTACGTATCGGTAAGCTGAACACATGATCAAACAACCGTTTGGGGAAGCGCTTTTTAATTCCATAAACGTTCTTGAGTGTGCTGTAGGGCTTTTTAATAACTTTCTTGACAACGCCGTCTTAATGCCGTTCTTGAGGGAGGTTGTTAGGGTGCAATCTGATTTTGCTCGGAGTCATGGAATGCCACTCATTGTCTGAAACTGAAAATCCAACCAGTATAAATTGATTTAAGCCACAACTTTAAAAAGCTTTCCCTTACATCTCGCAAACTGACTTGTTTGGAGATAAATGACCAAGGCAGATTTACGTAACAATAGTATGGCTGGATAAAACAAACAGGAAAACAACTTTCCCCCTATCTCTGTCGTGATATCCCACGTTATCTGAAAGACCTCAGTACATTTTAATTTGCCAAAGAGGTGAAACCTTATTTATAATTGCTGTCAGAACCGTAATCTAAGAAATTTGAATAGCAATGCTATCATCTATCACAACACTATTAAGCACAATGTTTTGGGTCTCGCTTTCGAATTCTTTCCTTGTGATTTTTTTATAACAAATAACTTTAAATCGCCAATAGGAACTAACTCGAAAACCTTACGGTGCTTTTAGCTTCTAAGCTCTTTTTACTGGTTGCCACTAAATTTTCTCTTATTCTCATTGGTTTAAATTGATCACGTGACGCCATAGTTCTCATCCGCGGAGAGACACTATCAGCCCATAGTGCCTTTCCGGGTAAAATACCCGGATGGATAGTAGTCTTCCGTGAAAATTGTTCTGTAAACAAGCGGAGTTATAGAATAAACAACTGAAATTGTATTTAGTGGGTTTTTTCTGTTTTCTTTTTCAAATTTTACATTCGACTTTAACGGCTTTCATCGAAAAAAGTTTAAAGATTCGATATGATTTTTGAACTGACGCGCGGAAGAAAATTTAGTGGTGAACAATAAAGGCAATAGAGTGTTTATAATTCGGAACTATCTGTCTGATAGTTACCCCTTGGAAATTTGATATTCTTAAAACTAGCATCGGGAAAATATTTGTTTTGAGAACATCAAATTTCCGCGTGGCAACTATCAGCCGATAGTTCCTCGACAGAAACACTCTATTGTTTAATTATATGATAACTATTTTCTTTCTTACAATTTCTTAGGTACTTTGTATCTTTGATGTAATTTTATCCTAGCCAATGAAGATTACTGTTTTTCAAGTGAGTTGTATTCTCAAACTAAACATAATTGCCGTTTAAAACCTCTCATTTGGAAGTTGCGTGCATACTAATGCTATACTACAGGCCTTTTACTTTACCTGCCGGGTGGGTTTGTTAAATTTCCATTTAAGTCACTTAAGTTGTGTGGTCCATCGAGCACTGACTGTTCAGGAGCGACTTGGTACACCGGAGTGAAAGCAGAAAAACTGGGTGACCTCTGCTCGAATTCATGACCTCCGGGCAAACTTTTTCCTACAAAAGATGGCCACAATCTTTGAGAACCTTTTAGAGTAAGAAGGCAGAAATAAATATGGAGAACGGACCCATCATTATCCATATGCATTTTTTAAACAAATGTTAAGTGTCAGTGTGAACTGGAATGACTTTTGAATTGCATTTCAGATTTGTCAACAGTTTTAATTTAGTTGTAAGGATTTTGAGGCCAACATATCATTTGCACATAATTTTTTGGTCACTAGTAAGGATTTTGCTGAGCCATTTTCAGTTGCCAGTGTGTAATAATAACAATAATTACAATAATAATAGATATATTAATATCGATGCTTCTCAGTGGGGCACTCAGAAAAAGAAACGTTAATTAATAAATTTTAAAACAGCTTAATTATAATAATATAGATAACTACAAAAACTTTTGAAGTTTAAAATGAATTCAATTCAATTAAAATCGTATATACAAGTTTCAATCGGAAGACTGTAAGGGGTTTCAGAAAAGCTTTCAAATTATCACTGAAACTTTCTTACATAATGTTTTCATTATTTTATTTGTTTTTCTTACTGTTCGAATTTATTTATTTATTAATAGTTATCTAAAAAATAGGAATCGGTGCCTGAGGGTCGTTAGAAAGTTTCTGCTTTATTTCTACTCTAAGACCTCCGAGGCCAGTGTTCGGAGGGCCTTCAGGACGCCGATGTCCTACAAAAAATGGCGACACTATGGTTCTGCGAGTTTCCTACCATTTAGTTTGGGATTCCTCTTAAATATAAAGAAAGACAAAAACAGAAAGACTCAAGCATTTTTTAATATGCCATCGGTAAAAGAAATATATTTTTCCTATTTGAATGATTGGTCTCACAAACAACATTACTTCTTATTACTTTGCGGTGCGAAACAAGAACGAACTGGTTCCTTTTCCTTCAGGCCTTCCTTTGCCTTCCAAGCGTGACCGGATTTAAATAATCTTTCACATTAAATTTAGTACCCAAGAAGAGAAACTTTCCATGCAAGTTATAATAATAACCTTTATTTATCCTCGGCAGTGTTTAAAGCAAAAAGATTAGTGGGGCCGAGCAAACAACTGAAGCAAATAATTCAAATTGAACATACCTTTAGCATTGCTAAGATTTCCTCCGAATCCGGAAAAAATTGTTTTAGTGGCCGATAAATTGTGCTAAACGTTATAAATGCTGTAAAAATTCAAACATTCTACCGTCAACTAGCACTTACCAACGCCAGAATCTTCACTCAAAGATGAAACAGCTGTAGCTATTAAAATTTCGACAACAATGAAAAGCCAAACTTTCCCCATCAGTAACATTTTTTCCAGTTTCACTTGTTTGAAGTTTAGCCAGTTCAAAATGCGAAAACTTTAAACTGCGCTTATAACATAAAAGGCTCCTTCTTTTATTGCTATGGAATTAAGGACCAGCGTCTTGCGTAATTGAAACTGAACCTAATACCAATTAGGATAATGGACTTAACATAAATAAATAAATAAGTGAATGACTGAATAAATTACCTTACTACGCAAAAACTCATTCATTTCAACGGCTTACGCCAATAATTACTTGGATTTCCATGATTTTAGAGTAAACCATGGTTAATGGGAGGAGGGAAACTCGTCAAAATGTTTTGTTGTATGTTTTGTTCTCTTTTCTGGCCTTGACCGTGCACAAAACACAATAGTTGTTTACTACTGACTGAGGAACTAAGCAACAGAAATGTGTTGGTTACGTAACTCATGCATAGTGTATGAGCACAAAACAAAAGGTTTTGACGGTCGTGGACCTTCCAACATAAATCTTGGCATCTTCGTTTGCGCCTTGGATGTTTGCCGGGCTTCAAAAAAATTGTTCCAGAGATTTCGAGGTAAAAGACAAGCGCTACATTTCTCAGTCTCCAATAACTTTTAATTTAGGGAGTTTACGAAACCACGACGGCAACGGCAACGGCAACGGTAACGTCGCTAAACAAAAGGTTTAATGAGCAGGGCCGGGTTGTTCGAAAGCCGGTTAACGTTAAACCAGGGTTAAACGTTAACTGAAGCATAATTTTTGCGTGTTTAAAAATGTTTTTCACCTCTAACGTTTGGTGTAGTTTGAGATTGCTACAGCTCAAAACTAAAGGGCAAACGATATGAACAGATTACCTAATCAAAAACTTACGAAACTCAAATCAAAATTCTCGCTAACCCTGGGTTAGCTTAATTGGACTTCGAACAACCCGGCCCAGAACAATAGCTCTGCACGTGCGTTATAACTCTTGGTACATTTCTTTGCCGTCCTCTGCAAAATGACAACGTGAAATGGCCAAATCTTGCGATGTCTGGAGAACGTGAGCCACGACGGCTAATTTTTTTAATTTTTATTTCAAAGTTATCGCTGTGTTCCGAATTTAATATTGCGATAGTTTTGACAGTGATAAACAAAGCAAATGGCTTAAGAGTATCATGAGATTCGTAGGTAAAACATAAATTGATTTTTTAATCGATGTTGTCCTCGGCGTCGCTGTCGTCTTTTCGTAAACTCGCTAATTAAGGTTAAAAGGAAGCTGCGAGTTTAACTTAATCTCTTCGAGAAAAGGGTATCATGTTCTCCCACAAGCGAAATGTTTTTAGTAAAATGTTCTCATGAAATAGTTATTGAACACCGATAGAGTTCAAAATAGCTAAAAAATTACGCCTTTCGTTCGCTTAGTTAAAAGAATGGCTGAAAAATGTAAAGGCAAGAAACGATCTCGAAAACTGCACGACTGACTCTTCAAGTTTGGTTATGTTTCAAAATGTTGCATATTGTTTCAAATTTTACTAAAACGCTGGGAACTCACTGCACTTGCTTAGTTTAATTTCTCATTCAAGAAAACGTTGATTTATTCAGCGTACTGATTTAATTCATAACTGAAATATTCTGATGAATTAACTGCGGTGAAAATTATCTTTCCCTTTTTGTCGTGCACCTGGTCGTTCGTGCCTTATCTTGTCAACTGTTTAGCTGGTCTATAATTAGCTCTTAAAACCAAAGATAGAACGTTCTCCCACTTAGACTAAAGGCTTTAATTAATTATCTTATATCAATATGGTTTTACCTACAATGGAGTTGATAAAAAAATTCGCAGTGCAAAGGTAAGGTTCATTTTTGCAAAGGGAATCTTGTTTTGCTAAGAATTCCTAGCATATGCAAAATGACGCCCTGATCGGTCAGGGAAGCGATGATAAAAAAGCGACGGCGAAGCGAGAAAAAGAACAACTCTAGACAAGGGGATCTTCTAGCCTCTATTTTATCCATTCTAATGTATCATGAAGAACGGCTCTTACTGCTATGCTCTATGCTAGTGGGTCAAAACAGGTCACGTTTGCTTTTGCTATGTGAAGAGGGTGGCTGTGTTTATTCGTAGGCAAAAGGTAAAACAATTCCAGCGCATTACTTATCTCCTAAGGTACTATCAGAGAAATTCAGCTCTAAACTATCGATATTTTAGTTTTGTTCAATCGTATTGAAGCTTTTAGAAATTCAACGTAAGTTTTATGAGTATTCAGGCCTTCATGTGTTGTTTTGTCAAGTTCCATTTTAACCTGGAAGGCAAGGAAGTACCGTGGAAGAGAACATAAAAAACTAACGGTGTCTAGTATGGAGGGCGGAGCTATCATGTTATCCCACAAGTTAATTGCTGTTAGTTTAATATCCCAAATAGTAGAAATTCTCACTGGAGCGAATGAATAAAGGTTGGAAAGAAAAACTAGAGTTTTTTTTATTATGATTATTACTCAGTATTGACTCCAAATATATATGGGAAAACGATGGGCAGGTGATGTGGATTGAAAGAATTGCATTGCCGGAAGGGCAATTCATCCCTTGAGCTAATGAATCAATAACTTCCCGCAAACCGATTAAGTACTAAGCTAGGTCAACGAACCGTTGTTTTATTGGTTTAGCTAATTCGTTTTGTTATATATTGTCTCTTTCAATTCGGGCCATGCTCTCCTTACTTGTATTTCTTGGAGGTTGTCTAAGATACGGCTTAGATTTGGTATGTCCTGGACAGGACTGCCGGCTTGAATGCGGAGTCTGTAGTTAGATATTCCTGTCAAAAGATACCAACGTCCACCTTCAGTACCGCAACCACTCTTAAAGTAATTTCGTATTCGCCTCTCAAATGCCTGCCAGGGGTGCGCTGTTAGATGTTTCGAACTGTGGTACTGCTTTGGGAAGAGTGGAAGTAGTTTTCATGAAACCTTTGCTGAAAGCATTCAGGGCCAAGGGGTTCATGTGGCCTCGGCTTAGTGGACATCCGGCCGCTTCCGTAATGGCAGTAGAGTAGGAACTTTCAAGGCCTGGGACGCCTGTGAACGTAAATACGCTGTTTTAACATTAACAAAAGTCTAAAACACTAAATGACTTTTATGTAAAGATGATGTTGATGATGATACGATACTGCTAATGTTAGTAACATCTAATATCCTGGATCCTAATAATGCTAAGCCTCAGTTTGTCTGATTACCCCGGGGGTATTCCCCATGATGGGCTATACGACAAGCCTCCAAGTGGTCCTTTTCCTTGCATCACAGATACACTCCCTCGTTAGATAATTAAATAGATCGTTGGTTGCATTTACGAACCGGTTGGTATTGGCCAGTTTTTATAATTTGAAGTGAGTTATCCAAGAAGGTCACTTAAAGAGTTTCTGTGCGTGACTCTTTTTCACGCAGCCCCCTTGTATTTGATGCATAGAGCCAGAGAAATCTGAAGCTAAGTGATATTAATCAATGTTCTCGGGTACTTGAAAAAAGGTGTACAATAATTATGTCCAAAATGGTTATTTTCTCTAAACATAAACGTGGGGTCCTATAGACAGCGTTGTTGGTAAAACAATGTATGAAGGTCGTTATTGTAAAACTGCAGACCGGGTGTAAAATAAAGACTGAGGGTAAAATGAAGATCGCAGACCGGGTG
>CM042748.1:35230965-35234224 GCA_022496165.2 Catalaphyllia jardinei | reverse complement strand
GACCGGGTGTAAAATAAAGACTGAGGGTAAAATGAAGACCGCAGACCAGGGGTAAAATTCAGATTGTAGACTATACTGACTTTAAGTGTATCTCGTGTTATTTTCGATTCAGACCTGTTTCATAATTAGTTACCTAGTTCATACCGATGTTAAAGAGCCGGACATTGTGAAGGGCCTTTGCAGATGGTCTTATCCATAATGATGAAAAAAAGCTTCTTGTAAAAAAAAAAAACAACACCAACTGATTTCAAGACAAGAGTGCAAAACCATGCCCTATTTGAGAGCAAAATGACCAAAATCGATACAAAAGAATATTAATTAAAACACTATGTACAACCTAGTCATATTTGCTAGGTTGTATAAAGCGTTTTTAATTTAATTAATTTTCTGTTGTATTTATTTCGAGAGCCATTAGTTTATCAGTTTAGTTACTTAACTTATATCCACACGTACTATAAATTACCTTATTATTCATTCGAAGTATTTTCCCGTTTCCGTTTCCGTTTCCAGCTGCTGTTGACCAAATATTGAATCAATGACGTCAAAAGTGCATTTCGCTGCAAATTATTGAACGGATGACGGCAAAATGACGTCAAAAGTACAGCCCCCTGCAGATTATTGAACCGTCGACCGAGAAAACTTGGGGACAAGATTGTGTTATTTTTCTTGAGCGAAAAAGCAAAGAGCGAAATGGCGAAACTCCTTTAAGAACGGGGAAACATTTTGAATGAATAATAAAGCAATTATTGAATTCGGCTTTCGTAAGATATGAAGAATTTCTGCAGATCTCGCGGAGGGTGTTATCCACCTAGGCCTTCGGTCATATCCTACTCAGCCTCATTCAATAATTGCTAATAACTGTGTCCGTAAATATTGCCACGGCTTGCTTTTGTATAATCACTTTTCTTTGGGAAAGGGTATTGACACTACGGTGTTTGTTTACTCGCAATTGAGAAAATAATTTGTGTGATCCAGTTTTTTTTAATTATTATTGTTGGCATCTAAAATCGACCCCGACTTTCTCTGTCCGACCTCGTAGCTCAGTCGGCAGAGTAACGGTAGATCTGTTCCGGAGGTCGTGGGTTCGATTCCCACCGAGGTCAAAAGATTTTTTCTTTACCTCGTGTGGTTCCCTGATTCCCTTTACTAGGGCTAACGCCCAGTGGGTTATTCATGGGTTAAATTAGCACTAAAATTTACACTTCAGAGTTACGCTACGCAGCACAACATTCATTTATTCTATGGCCTTGATGAAGACCTCACAGTTGTATTGAGTGATTGCTCACTCAAACACATAGTAAATAAAAAAGATGTTGCACTACTAAATTAACACTCTTTCCACGTCGGTGAGTTAAACATGTTTTAATTACATATGTTTGTCTGAACTTCAGCCAATTACAATTTTCTTCAGGTAAACAACCAAAGCTATCAATTTTACTGGAACAGCAAGTTGTGTAGCTAGAATTGGTTACAATCCTTAACCCGCGCCTGAGCAAATATCAGAGAGTTGAAGTGGGTCTTCGTCGCATGCTTCTCGAAAGAAATTCACTTCGTTCATCATTCCTTCGCAGAAAATCTCAAGAGCAATGCCCCCATCAAATCCGGCTTCATTTTTGTCAACGAACTTCTCCGTTGAGCTTTGTGTGCCCGGTTGACGTATGTTCTGCACAAACCAGTCTGCAAAATACGGGTTTTCCTGGTCAACTTTTTCGATGAGGCTGCCAGCCATCCACGGCCAAAGCATGGTACATGGTAACATGGCTACTGGTAGATATCTTGGATGTTGTTTGACGACAACCTGCTGATAACCCATGTATGCTTGGACTGCTGGTCCCAGATGCACCCCCTCGGCACTTTCAAGATACCAGGTCTTGAGGGACTCTTTGTAATAACCGTCGTACTTCGAAGCCTGATCTCTGTAAAAGAGAGCAAAGTCAGGTTCGCCTTGCTCTTCCATCTTCTGAGCAGCGTCAGAGTAGATTTTGACGGCATTTCCGAGGTAGGCAGTATCTTGTACCATGTAGCGTCCAAACTGGGTGGGCTTAAGGGAACCTACAGCCATTCCTTGGATAAACTTGGTGTGCAACGCACGATCGCGGATCGGAACGCTCAATTTTGCATTTTCAAACAACACTTTGCTGAAAGACTTTTTTAAAGACTTCTTGGAGATGTCTTGGGATTTTTCTTGAAGAGTATCAGGGTTCAATGTGGTTTTGTTCGGGCTGCTTGAATGGTCCTTGTTTTCTGAAAGACAAATGGATAGACCAAAAATTTGTAATAATACGAATTTTTACTACTCAATGATTGATCGATTCGAGAGGAACAACAAAACTTAATGATATATACTTAGAAAAATGTTCCAGTTTCCAGTGAAGTCTCTTCGGTTACTCGGTCCATTGAGTGTTGGTCGTTTGGGAGTGACTTCGTCCCCTGGAATGCCATCAGAATGGTTCGATAATTTCTGATAAAATCTTTGTCCTCCTACAGAAAATGACCATTTATTTCGGGAGTATTAGTATGAACTTTATTTGCAGAGGAGGTTTTTACGAATGAACTGTATTGGCGAAGTGAAAACAGAAATCTAAAATGCCACCAAGTTGATTGGAGGTAGACTTTCCAGAGAGCTCATCCATATTTCTTGTATATACAGCTGTAGTGTTGGTGAGAAGAATTCGGTTACTTTTTCACAAAAAGTAAAAAAAAATACTGTTTCTAAAACCAAGAATATAGCACGTATGTTTTATTACAACTTATTGAATAGGTCAGCGAAAGAATGAAGCTTAAAATTGCAAATTGCAAATAGCGGCGACGCCAGTACAGAAATGGCTGCAAATCGATCGGGCTTGAAATTTCTGTCATTTTAGTTAGAGTTTAGCCAGATCTATTCGTTTCTCATAAGGTTTTTCTGATTAGTTATCGGTTGAATCAAAGATCAGAAACTTATTAATTATTGAAATCTACAGTGCACACGCAGGGCTTTCGCTGCTCGCTGGTGGAATTCTTTCCATCAGCCTCTAACACGCACACAGCAAATAGGCTGGAATTTGATTTGCGATCTTCGGATTCCCACCAGTTAAACTTTTGTAAAATTTAAGAATCAAACGCGGAAAAAAGGAAAAAAGCTCATTTCAGGTTAAGGGTGATTAAAATGTATTGCAACTGATGATCGTTAGGAATTTTAGTCCAGTTTTTTCGAATATTTCCGTTTCTTACACCACCGTATTTCTGTCAAGGAGCCCTTTGTTCAGTACCCTGAATA
>CM042748.1:35223465-35225965 GCA_022496165.2 Catalaphyllia jardinei | reverse complement strand
TGAGTCTACGGAAACTGGCGCCGTCACGCTACGTAGTTTGTACCGGGACCTCTTCAATCAAAATGGCATGGACTTTGTCACTGAAATATCTTTCTGTAAAACCCTGGTTGAAAGTCAGCTAGGGAAATCATTTAAGGTACCTGTTTAAAAGTTTATACGGCGTCGAACGCACTCTCAGAACCTTTGATTACTACTAGTAAGTAAATAAAATGGGGGGTTAGTTGCACTTTAATCGAATCAAAAGACACAGATATAGAAAAATGTCTCGTCAATGATATTTTTGAGTGACAGTCTCAAAGGATTATTTTGGACACGAAATTGGAGAATTCTGGCATCCCGTTTTCTCACTGCGCTCTTCCGTCGTTGGCACTGTACACTATTACAACAAATTTTACATTTTTTCTTTTTTATTATTACTTTTCATTCCATTTCGCTCAACCAGCCTGTTATTACTCCCCTGTCAAAAGCATTCTAGTCTAGACACGATAACTTTAGCAGCTTATTCGGCAGGAAGGGAAACATGCAGTAGATAACTGTTAATCAGGGGAATTTAGAACGCTGATGAATCGAGACATTGTCCAAGTTAGAGTATTATGGAATGACAACATTACATAATGGGAATTATGAGTTGCGCCATTCCTGGAAACATGCCTGATACAAACAGGACTAAATATTCTAATACATACAGAAAGTCTACATTGATTCCTTGAGGAACCGCTCTTTTATTTCCTTCAAGTCCATCTCGTCTCACGTGCTCTTTTTAAACGGTTCTTCGAAGTTGGCAAACTGAATGCTCGAAAACTGTATCGGCTTGATTGAGACAGTATTATATTATTCTCAGCGCGGCGACATTTTTTATTCCCTGGAAACAAATTTACTTCCTTCAAGAGTGGCGGTCTTAGGAGCCTCTCTAACTGAGACACGCTCATCTCCGTCTGATGCAACAAGGTGCCATCATCCTTGTTGTTGCTCATGACTGCAAAGGACTCCGCTTTCTTCGCTGACCACAATTTTCCGAAAAACTTGCCAGGTTTTTTCCAGACACAGCAGCCAGCTGTCCACACAGCACGAGGAGTGACAAGTCTTACATTTTCAGGGAAATTTTCCCTAAGATAAGGCAAAGCTGTGGTACTGTCCTGCACAGGACTGCCGGCTTGAATGCGCACTCCGTAATCAGATTTTCCTGTCAAAAGATACAGAGTTCCACCTTGAGGACCACATCTATTCTTAGCGTAATTACGTATTTGCGTCTCAAATGTCTGCCATGGTCCGCTGTTAGATGTCTCAAACTGCGGTACTGCGTTGGAAAGAGTGAATGTAGCTTTCATAAACCGTTTGTCGAACGTATTCAGCGCCAAGGGGTTCATGTGGCCTCGGCTTAGCGGACTTACAATGGTGTCCATAATTGCAGTAGAGTAGGCGTTGTCCAGGCCAGGGACACCTGTGAACGTAAATGTGATCAGGGTTAAGGGCCTGGCTGTAAAAATAAGACAAATTCTTAATTTTGCCGTAAGGGTCGATAATTCGATTTGCCTAATACTTTTTTTGGTAGATAGGCTTGAGAATGACAAAAGCTAATGAATAGTTTATTTTGGCAAAATATTCTTCTGGTTTTTTTTTTAAAAAGATGCAAATTATGAAATCCGTTAAAATTGTCATTTCACGGACCATTTTATCAAACAAGTTCAAGAGCCTCCCATGCAAAATCGCATGAATCTTTCGTCTTTAAAACACTCAAATAATTTTGTGCAATGTTTAAATGTGTACTGGGTTGATTTTGAGAATGTTGCGTTGCCTTTTTGGGTGTAAAATCATTAAATATCGAAGACATGTATTTCACTCACTTAAAAGTACTTCGTGAATATAATTGATTTTCAATATGTGCGAAACCTTCACGGTGGTTGAATCGTGGAAGGATGATCTACAGATTCCTGAAAAAATTTCATTGGGCAACTAATTGTGAGGAACCCAAGAGCTTTTCAAAGTACGTTAAAAATTACGCAAATATTAAACCTTCCGTCGTCAAATTTCAATTTACGGGTTAGACATATCTTTTAACGTGCCCTAAACTGTTCACAGCCGTCTATTTTCTCGTACTTTTTATTCGATCGTTAAAAGCGTGAATAGAATCGTGAGAGAACTGGACTCCGGCGGGAGAGGCTGTGAACATTCTAAGAATGCCTCGCATGTTTTGACCTATATTTAGTTGGAAAAGACAAAAAGCTGATAATTTCGAAATGTTTTAACCTTATTCTGCTCTAAATTACAAAACTCAAATCAGAACTTTCGCTTATCCTGAGTTAGGTTAATCGGGCTTTGAATCGAACAACCCGGCCCAGGAGCTCCGCTTTTCGACTTGGCTTAATCTATATACATTAGGAATCTGTAGCCCATTTAAAACCATCATGAAGCTTAACCATTTGAACCCGGTACACATTTAATCATTGCACTAAACTATTTGCATGTATTGAAGGCGAAAGAACAATGTGGTTTTGCATGA
>CM042748.1:35197151-35218065 GCA_022496165.2 Catalaphyllia jardinei | reverse complement strand
CTTGCACCCTTTGCAAAAAGTTATATATCGGCGAAACAGGTAGACGACTAGGCGACCGATTCCGAGAACATCTTCGCGACGTAGAGAAAGACGACAAAAACGCATCTAAACCGGTCGCTAGACACTTTAATCTGCCGAATCATTCTATGCAACATATGACAGTCTGCGGCCTCTCCCTACTTCAAGGAAGCACAGAAAGTCGCAAAACTCTAGAACACGGTATCAACGAATGCTTTTCATTCAACTAATTTATTCTGTTTTTCACGTTGCCAGGCACCAACCAATAGCGTAGCTCCACATTTCTGTATATAAACCACACACAACCCATTCTCGTCCCCAGAGCCCACGATCCTTCTGGCCTGTGGCAGGGATCGAGAGCTCTGGCGGAACCCAATTTTCTGAGCATGCGCAGAGTATTCGTTTCGAATTCTCAAACAATCAGATTTGCTAGATTTGACAATAAGTCCGTGAATCGCGGACTTCCGGTGTTGGACCAAACCAGAGCTCTCGATCCCTGCCACAGGCCAGAAGGATCGTGGGCTCTGGGGACGAGAATGCACAAAACCAACAATTCCTCGATTCGCTCCGACGAAGGGCTAGCGCTCGAAACGTCAGCTTCTGAATCTCTTTACGGTGGCTAATTCACATTATCAACTCAGTTGATAAAACCAAATTATACTTGCGAGTCTGTTTGACCAGGGCCTTAAGAAAACTTTCACAGGAATTACCTGAAGTTCTCCAGCTCCTAACATTGATGTCGTGCAGGTTAAACTTTCCAAGATCTTTGGCCTGCTCAGGAGTAACTTTGTACGCTGAATAAAAAGCGGTGTTGTCATCCGGATCAAAACATGACACAAAATAAGGAGGCTTTTTAGCAGGATCGTTAGGCAGCTTCTGTTGTATTTCCTTTCCACGAGTAGCGGTCCTCGGAAGGCCCTTGGGACGCTTTTTTCCAGCAAAAAATTGAGAAGCGGGGTTGCCCCAAAACATTCTGCGAACTCTCTCCCATTTAGCTGGGGATTCTTTTAAATGAAAACGTGAAAAAAATTCAATAATAAATTAATAAATGGCATTGACAAAGTAAATTAAATTTGATTTTCTGAGATAAACGAAGGATACAAAATGAAACTGAGAAAGCTGTAACCCAACTCCTTAGTGTCCGTCCAGATGGCTGTTCAGCGAGAAAAGATAACATGATCGCTATCTCCGTGAGAGAGGAGGGATCTGTTAACCTTTGTTCTTTTTTCACAGAAATCAGTAAACTTCCAAACTTTCAACTTTTCTTTTGAGAACTTTGCTTCAATTGCGATGCTATCTCTGTTTCCCTGCTACGCCAGTAACTGAATCACATTGCAAAACTGTTGTTTTTTACTTTATAGGAAATACAACAGATTTTGCAAAGTATGCCAATTTTGCCGATTTTGCCTTTATATCGCATAGGGCTTAAAGAAAGGAAAAGGTCTTTTTTTCCCGCAGGTGACACACAACAGTTGATTTTGGAGATATTAGCTGTCTAAAGGTATTAGGTTACTGAGTATGACTCCAGCTTCCGTCATCTTATAAGAAGTGTTTTTATGAGAGAAGTTTACTACGGTTACTGCTTACCGAGGTTTCGTAACTAAACCGCAGTCACAAGAGAAGTGTTTACACCGAGTAGGAGGGATACAACGGACCATTTTAGGTTTTCGCGGAGAGCAAGTGCTGCAATGTTGCACAGAAAGTCATGATCGGAAAATTATACAATTTCGGACTTTACTCCAATGCCGAACGCAGGTCGTTGTCAATTTGCAGGCAGTGATTTCGAGCTAAACTCGCCATTAATGTAAAGCTTTGTAGATGAATAGTGGAAAGAAAATCTTGATATCTTGCTGAACCTCTCCTGCAAAAAAAATGAAACGGCATCTCCCTCGCAGAGCCCGGGCTATGTAGATGTTTATCGGTACATCTTCTTAGTCGGGACCGCTTTAAACTCTAGCATTTGCTTTTTTTCTACATAGACCTCAAGTACGAATTTTCTTCTAGTTGTGCCTGCATATATACACTACTACTAAGCTACTGAGCTTCTAACAGAAAGGAAACGCTTACGACACTTGACGAGGAACGGGAATCAGCAGTCCGGGCGGAATTTCTTTGTCTAAACATAAGTTAATTTAGCTTTTTTTGCACGGTTCCTTGAAACCTACTTTGTTAAGAACAACCTTTGTCTATTTTTCTCTTCTTTCACGCAGAACACGTGAAAACTTGCCGCAAAGATATCGCGACAACGTCTGCTTTTCCCCTCTCTATTACCGTCGGTTACTGAGCTAAACCATGCCTGATGAGGCATTCAACTCAGCGCACCTAGGTTGGTTCACTTTCGATTTTGTCACCATTTACTGAGGTTTGCTACCGTGTTTACACGATTAAGAATTTCACTTCAATAAAGTTAAACAAAAACCGGACAAAAATCTATCATGAAAGCACGGGCTTAAATAGCTCATCTATATTCATCAACTGTTCAGTTAGGGTATTATCTCGACGCCCAGCAGTTGATAGGGTTTAATTAAGAGACAAGGGAAAACCGATAGCAGAGTTGGATTTATCACAGAAACCTGATAACCCGAGCACAGAGATTGCAGTAAATATTTGTAGGTTTGCTCTCATCTATCACGTTTTTTTTTTCAAAAAAAACTGTTTAGTACTTACTCTCTCCAGAAGTTTCCTTCGAGGATACAGCCGTAGGCACTACAACGGCAGCGACAATTAAAATTAACACTTTTGTTTCCATCACTGTGCAGGGTTTGAAACTGCTAAGAATCGAGACGTTTGTTCTTTATTATGTCATAGAATTTCAATAAAATTATGGACCAATATAAGGCCCTTACGACATCGTGTTGATATAAGCTTTTAAAAGGCTAAGTGTCGTGTTCTCCCACAAGTCAATTTACTTGTAGCGTGAAAGATTTAGTGAAATTCATTGAAGGGAATCAAGTGGTATTTAAGACATAAAAATATGGTCATGTTAGGAAAAAAAGCCTGTGCGAGATAAATTACAAAATGAATGTGGTGGTGTAGAAGTGGCAGATCAACGGCAAATTTCTTTATCTATTTACAATTTTTTTGCTACTTTTTGTCATAAATGAATAACATTATTATACAATTCAATTGGTCATTTGTTAAGATAAAGGGGTTAAGTTTCTAAAGAAACTGTGGTGCTGCGTCGACGGTGGTAGATAATTTGGTTTCATCAAATGGGTTGATAATGTGAAATGCCCACCGTAAGGAGATTCACATTATCAACCCAGTTGATAAAACCAAATCATTTGTCTAGATAGTCTTCAGTACTTCTTTAATAGGTCTTGTCTTCTCGTTCAACTGATGGATCTTAATAATCACTTTTCATCGGATGTTACTACCTAAGGCTGGCAACGGAGAACGGGGAATGGGAACTGGGAACCGAGAACGGGAGTCTGGGTCGAGTGTACAGCAGTAACCCGCCTGAGAATTCGAAATGGTTAGTAGTGCCTACACCAGGTAGCTGTGCTTTTCGACAAAGGCTCTGAGAGGAACAATTTGGGTAAATGTGAGGAAGTGTTCCGGTTGTAAACGTGAGTTTCTACCGGCTGTGTCCTCAGATGACCAATAAGTTCTTGTTAGAACACAGTTCGATTGACACTGGGATAAACAAGGCATGAAATGGCGCCTGGGAGGAAATCGAATCAGTGTTATCAAATGCTACACCAATCGGTCAGTACAAAATGCAGACTGCAGATTGGGTGCAAAATGAAGTTTAAGAATAAAGATTGGTTCTCGTCTTATACGTCACAGCATATCATCTACAACATACCGAGTGTCACGCAGTCGCTTTTCCGCGGTCATGTTTCAAACCAATGCAAAAGGATGCCGGAGTTTTTGGAGACCTGGATCAGTTAAACTGGTTAAAATCAAAAGATACTATAAAAAAAACGGTAGACTGATCCCCACGGCGAAGAGAGGAAAAGAAATAAAACAGCAATGAAATTGCAAATATATTGTACTTGTTTTAATTTCATTGCTGTTTTATTTCTTTTCCTCTTTTCGCCGTGGGGATCAGTCTACCGTTTTCCCGTTTTTTGCATATAGTATAATATTCCTTGCTCGTTTCTTCTTACATTTTGTCTTTAACAAAGCTGCCAGACCTCAAGTTATTTATCTTCTGCATTGGGAACCCAGAATGTACGCATATGATATGTGGGAGGGGGGGGGGGGGTTACTGCCTGTAGGTATATAGGGCCCCAAAGGGTATGGTTTTACAGCCGTTTTGGTCATAAATGGGTTATCGATTTTGGCCATATTGGTCATAAAAATGGTATATTTTGCAGGAGCTGTTCGCAATACCTTTAACATCGGTATGAACTAGTTAACTAATTAAAAGGCAGGTCTGAAACAGGGTACTATGATTAAAGAATCAGGTCATAGATAGGGCATCAAGTTTTGGTCAGGTCATTAATAGGGTAGGGAAAATCACAAATGTTCGTCATAAATAGGGTGCAGGTTTTGGGAAGCAGGCCGCACCTATTCTTTTTAAGAGTATCCCCCGGATGATACCAGCTAAGCAGTCTGCTTGACACTTGGCAGCACTGACATTGGACATACGAATGGCTGTCAGCTAACAAGCTCACCCTAAATATGACAAAAACTGAGTTTATGCTTATATTGCATCGTACTATAAACGAAAAACAAGAAACCTTCGCTAAATCCCTTTAAGTCTTTTTGTCGATCAAAATATAAACTGGGAGTGCCATATTGAAGATAGCTTGTCCCATTGGTGAAATAAAATGGCATATCACTCCATTTAATATTCTGATTAAAGTGCATGATAGCCTTGTTCAACCATATTTTGATTATTGCAATGTAGTCAGGGGAACCTCTAACAAAGGCATTTCTGAACAACTGCAAAGGCCTCAAAATCGAGCAGCTCGCACTCTAGTGTCTGTGAGCTATGATAGTAATTTGGGTGATTCGTTCCGGGCACTGAGTTGCAAAGACTCTACTATCAAAGATTGGAACAGAAGTCTGTGCTAATGTATGAAACATTACATGGTATGACTCCTGATTATCAAGATTTGTTTATCGTGGCAATGTAAATGCTTTTCGTTTAAGGAATACCGAAAGCAAACAATTTACCTAAAGATCTAAGACAAGCACCTTTATTGACCGATTTCAAATCTAAATTAAGCCACCACAGTTTCAGGTAACGTCTTAATTTAAACGGCCTCCATGGAAAGCAGTTTTTTATTTGAATTGTTGTTATTAAGTTTTATTGTAGCTAGGTAGATAGGTATAGATAGTCTAGTAACTTAATTAACTGATGGAAACCCGTGTGCAGTATAAAATAAATTACCTTTTCTTATCTTATCTTACGGTTCTTGTCCCTGTACGATATAGCTGTTATGGAACCCTGTCGGTTCCTGTCGGTTACTGTCGGCCCGGCATGAATATGATATTTATATTAAAAGAACAAACCGCTCGGCATTAGGAATTAAAACTCTGTCATTTAATGATGATTTCGTGATTAGCAAAATAACTTTGAAAAGCAGTTTGTTTTCGTGGTGTAATGCAAAGGACTCTGAGTTCGGTCAAAAGCGCACGGGCCGGGAGGGCGGGGGATGCAGTTGCCCACAGATTCGCAAATATTTGAAATTTTCTGGGTAAAACGCTGATGATTCGGGCAAACGTACTTGGAAACGGGTGTCTAGGCCAGGCTTGCAGTCTACTTTCTCTGGCGTTTGCTTTGTCAAAATAGAGTCGAGTTAAGGTCAAATGATATAAGGATCCAGGTATTCTGTTATGGAAAAGCCATATATCGTTTAAATGCGTATCGTGGAAATCCACAAGATGGGTATTTTTTCCATCAACAAAACAATGGCAAAAAAATAAAAGCAAACGAAGACAAAGACTCTGCGGTGACTCTGAAAAGAACCGTTTTGAATAGCTCCACAAAAAAATCCTCTTGTACTTTTCGTGCGGGGAATTATTTTTCTGTTGAACGGAGTTTCTGATTTTACTAGGCTGTCGATCGAAGTCATAGATAGAGTATGCGAGGTTTCAAAATAACTATTTTTGTATTGATGACGGTTTCATAATAGACGGGAGAATTGCGAACGTTTTTATTTTCAATGCGATTTGAGTTTCTTTGAACAACACTCACTCTTTCGGGCATTGTGTAATTTTTTCGGGCAATAAAGTTCACCCCCTCGCCAAGTCCGAAGGTGCCCGTATGCCTATGAGTTCAGTTATGGCAGACAAACCTGCATGCAACTGAGGGAAATTCTATAATATGAGCAAAAGGCCAAGACAATTCACCTAGGATATACTGGAGCAAATAATAATAATAATAATAAATTGAATATTTAACCAGGATAACCCTTCAGTACAAAGTACTGTTATCAACGGGGTCCTGCTGACTAAGAATTAAAAACTAGTAATAAAATAAAAAAGTTACCAAAGATGGAAATGTTAAGAAATGACTCATCATTAAACGGATTTAATCGCCCTTAATTGATAGAACTGTTCCTCTTGAGTAACGGTTGCCAACCACGAATTCTGGTAGCCTTCAAATGGCCCGGCAAATGTCGAGTCGGACTGGTGTGAGCTTGAGTCATGAAAGGCCGGTAGCACTCCGCAAAATTAAAACAATCTGGAGTGAATTGTCCTCCTAAGTCGGTGCAGCTAAGGAAAAAGTCGTCACGTAAACACTAGCAGTGAGACTCATTGTTCGCGCAGCCACTATCCTCGATTGGTGAGTTAAGGAAAATGAGGTTGTTCTCTGGGAATCTAGAACTACGAAAGAATGTCTCGAGTTGAATGAATTTTTAGGGTCGTGCTTGTGTAAACTGTCGTGGTCGAAATGCTATTTATCGGATAAATTACTATGCAGTAGATACTATATAGTTGGTTTTGTTGACAGTTTTTATTGATTGTATCTGCTGGAGAGCGCTATCCATTTTTTAAATGCGACAAGGGAGATCTGAGGCCGAACGCCGAGCACAAAATACCAGCCATAACCTGGAAGGGATATCGGCAATCTGGAATTCATATAACCATGATTTGGAAATTACAAACTGATATGTTGGTTCTTACGACTGTGACACAGAGTTTTGTTCGTCTTTTTAATATACCAGAACCTATTACAAATTAATAAAAATAGAAAATAAATACAAGGTTTGCTGCAAAACACATGCTTTGCTAGACCAGGAGACAAGGAGGCTACACTGAATCCGATAACAAACGTTGCACAACAAAGCCTTGAGAAGTCATGAAGACTGAACATAATTACGAATCAAATCAAAATAGAAACTAAATAAATCGACCGATAAAATAACAAAATACGCTCACCCTGGCGGCTGGACGTGGAAAGGACACTAAAAGAGAGATGCGACAATGTATAAACTAACAGAAATACTAGCGGAATGAAAATGATAAAACGAAAGAAAGCGATAAAAGCGAGTGTTATAAAGTGAAAACCACTAGTTTGTGGCACAAGACCACGATCTCTGCGGAATCGAAACGCACAGAAATCCTCGAAAGCTAGAAATCTCAAAACAACTAAAGCTACACAAAGAAGATGAGGTTGGCTAAAGGATTGCTAAAAGATTAGAAAGACAAACGAAGACAAACATGTATTTTTCCAAGACAACACGCCATGCTCTTTTTCCTTTTTTTATGCGCATGCGCGGGCTATTCAGCCCCAGGGTCACACGTGCGCGTAAGAAACGCACCCTCACACGACGAAAACTTTTCTTAACTGTTTTTTGTTACGAAAATTTTGAGTTCAATTATTTCAGCTGAAAAGTTGAGATGTGAAAACGGACCTGGGCTGATCGATCTATTACACCATTGCATTGGCATCGCTCATCCGACGACCGAATTGTTTAATTTGAATTCAAAGCAGTTGTCAAAGTTGTCAGAGTAATTGGACAAATAGTAACTGACAGCTGTTATTTTTATAGACTGAGTGGTAATCGTTGTTAGCGGGCTCATAGGAAACAAAAGTTATGTTAGTATCCCTCATCCTACGATTCATTCTAAATGTTTACTAGTAAAAGAATAATAATGAAAGTATAATTCACCCCCTCACTCTTTCGTCTGTGGGATATATAATTTTTAGTCTCTACGGTTTTGTACAGTTTGACGATTTGAAGCATTTAATTCCCAACTAAAAGCTATTTCTCATAAGGAGATAGTTTTTCATTTCCGGAAAGATATTCAAAGTCTGAGAAAGGCTGGGGTTTTGATATCCAATGTATGAGAGTTCTCTTTCCGTGAAGGATATGTGCTAACGCACCGCTTTGTGTCGCACTGATCCGCTCAGTTCCCAGAGCCTGGGGTTTTCCTCCAGGCGAGGTGTAGTAAAGAGCATGTTCTAAAAAGAAAGGGCTAATTAATGATACGTTGTCTGCGCATGTATCAGGTATTACAGTAAACACACTTCGAAATGTATTTACTTATGATAATTTCCTTTGACTCTGCCCTAGGGGAGGAGAAAACACCCTTACATCGGCTATAAAGTAAAGTAAAGTAAAGTAAACTTTATTTTACCAGGGTGGCCCATTCAGCAACGAGGCTGATATCCAGAGGGGCCCTGGACTAAAAATATAGTAATTAAAAATACAATACATCATGATAATTTAAAAATACAATTTAGAAATACAAGGTATAGATTTTAAAAAAAAAAAGCATGCAGTAATTAAAAATATAAAGTATAAGCAAGCATGCAATAATTCATAAAAATCTAATGTCTATAAAATCTAAAAATTGTAGGTATTAATTAAAACTATATAGGTAGGTCTATACTATATAGGCTATATAGGTATGTCCAGCCCCCAAGGGTGTCCTTTTTTGATCCTTTGATAAGAAATCGATTTTGGTCATTTTGATCTCAAACTGGGTGTGGTTTTTGCACTGTATTCTTGAATTAGGTTATTTTTAGAAGAAGCTACTTTTATCATTATCGCTGAAACATCAACTAAAGCCATTCACAATACCTTTAACATAATTCCGAACTAGAGAACTTAGGAAGATCTAAAATAGGGATTGAATGGATTGAATGGATGCGACACCCTACGTTTTGTTGTCAGTGACGCACGTGTGAGGACATTTGAATGTCGTGAATGTTATGAGGCTATCATACAACGGGTGGGGCATTTGACCGTCTAAACTGGCAACATAGCGGGGAATTTGACCAAAATTTTAAAAAGAGTCAAATGCCCCGCGGTTTGCCCCGGGGGGGGGGAGCATGGGCGGTTTTGGAATTGACCGGTACATAAGTGCCACGATTAATCAGTTAGATCGGCCATAAAAATCACTGAGGAAACGGTGTTGAAGAAACTGTCACTGTGCTTGTAGTGGAAAATAGCGTAGGCCGGCGGTAAATTACTGCGAGAAGTAATATTGCATCGTGAAAAATGGAATTTGTTTTGAGGCTAGATCTGATACGTTGAGATCGTGAGAACTGCCAGAAAATCTTAAGACATGAACGGTAACGCAACGTTTTACTTATTTGAAGACTAAAATATTGTGAAGGGCTGTATTGCCGTCAATGAACGTAAGGAATCTGCCAAAACATTAACAGGCTAAAATACTGATTGACTGTTATATAATTAGAAGCTCTTTTGTATAAGAAAAGAACTGAAGTAGGCGTGTGAGAAAAAAAGGTAACGCACGGTAACGCAACACATGTTTCCCTTTGTATTAATAAATGTTTAAACAGTGGAACACTGAAAATGAAATAAACACTGAATGGGATAAACCTTCTCGCAAACACTATTTACATGTGCGATTTTGGTAAACAGGTAAGCTCCTTGATTTCTTGATTTGTGAATACACTGATGCAATGAATATCGTGTTTCAAAGTTGCTTCAAAACTTCTTGTTAATGTTTAGACAAAGCAGTTTGGGACGTTGGCCGGATGAACATGCAGGTTTGGTGCCTGAACTCGTTGGTTCGTTTGGCAGGCTGGGTGAACAGTAAATTCGGTGCCGATGCGTAAGACGGAACGGATGATGTTCAATTCAATACACAATGTTGAAATGCCTTCTAAAAATGGCTTACCTTCTGTTCATGTTTATTTCTTCTCCTTGCCAGAATCGCGAAATGTTCCTTAACCGAATCGCAGAAATTATGCTTGGAAATTACAGTCCTTGCCATGTTTGGATATAAAAATAGTCTCAGCTGTCAATCAAATTTGCCGTTTTGCGTCGACGAAGGGCGCGATCCATTTGACCAAAATTTCCGGAAATTCCGGTACAAAATCAAATGGAACAGAACGTTTCTGGAAATTCGTTTCGAAAATTTCGGTTCACCTCTCGAGGTTGTCCTTTTTTCTGGAAATTTGGAAATTCCGGAAATGTCTTGTTCCATTTGGCGTTTCTACCCGGTATGAATCTGCCCCAGTTCCTTTAGCTGTGAAAAGCTTCAAGATGGCAGCGAGTCTTTCGAGTCGACATTACACTGGATGGAAAATAATGTGCCACAGTTCGAGCCTGTTCTTGATTGCCTATCCTCCACGTTAGGACACGATTTTCTGGCAAATGGTGGACTGGTCGTTCCGAATTTCCTGAGGTTTATTTCGCTCTGTTTGCATACTTCCCGGGCATACTTTCCCACGAGAAAAGTTTGCAAGTTGCTCTTTATATCACGCGAAAATGGTGTGTGAGTCGGTCAGGTAAACATCAAGAATTTTGAATATGTGTTGAATTTCTTTCCATGAAGCAGCTTACGGCGCTTAAAAAAGCCACTTCTCCATGATCTTTCAACATTTTGTCGAGTAAAATGTGCTCAAGGGGGAATGGAACGAGATCGGTCTGGCGTAGTGGAAAATACCGTTCCATTCGACATATGAAAATTTCGGAAAGTCAAACCTGAAATTTTTGTTAAATGGATCGCGCCCGAAATTTACCCGAAACCTTACCGTGGCATAGGCATCCCAAGGAATAACGCTAGTTCGCGCCATCAAACGCTGGGCACTGGGAACGATATTGTTTGAGCATGCGTCATCTGACCCGCGAAATTTAGCTTTGGTTGAGTTACATTTTCACAGCATTTTCACATTTTTTGTGGAGCGAAGATTTATTCTTCAGGGACAAACTACGGTAAGAATTATCTCTAAGGCCTTGCTTGGGTCCCCGTTCATATAGCACCAGCCTTATACTTTTATTAGCGATGCAAACCACCAGGAGGAGAGCGGAGAGGTCAAGACAAACTTCCAGCTCACAGAGTGACGTGTTTGTTCATTATGAATGTCGAGATCACGAGGCCAAATTTCTTCTCAATATAAGAGCTTACAAGTTTTATTTAAGCTTAGAACATTTTAGTACAATTGAAGCCGATGATGATATTTCATTTCGTTACAATGATTTCACGCCGGCCAGTGCGATTATCCGTAAGCTTTTCCTCGAAAATTGATGTTAATAGCGATACTCACCGTTACGTCACCTATTATCATTAATGTGCCAACCAGAGGTTTATTGGTTGCCAAAACAAAGGATTCTTTTGTTCTGTGGTTGGCAAAATTTAAATATCAAAAGACTTGTTTGTAAACAGTGAGTATCGCTATAGCCGAATCAAGTCTTGACGAAAATATTGCTAACAAGCTTAAAATATCAAGATCAAAGTTATCCTTAAAGGGACAATTACATATGACAGTGTATCTTAAGTATAAGTAAATTGTCCAGTAGACATGTTACGGCCTTTGTTAAAATGGACCATTGATTTTTTTTTGGTGGGGATGCGGGAAGGGATTTAGAGAATAAAAAATAGGAGAGCAAGATCATGGGCGTATAGCCAGGATTTTTCAAAGAGGAAGTCACACTGAGTCAAACAGAGGGTACTAACCAGATTGTCACCTAAATATTGTAGGTTGTTTGCTTACAAAGAGGTTTACAAAGGGGAGGTCATGGGGAGGCCATGGGCACCCCAGGACCCCCCCCCCCCCCCCGGCTATGCCCTTGAAGATAGACGAGGGTTGGGAGCTGGGAGATGAAACTATGGGAAGTGGGAGAGTAGGATACAGGTAGTGGGATTTTCTGGCCCCCCAGTATGCTCAAAGCAAGAGATATTGTTCTATATATTCTTAATTCACTTGTTAATGAAATTGGAAGAAAGGGCTCCTTGTTCACACCAGTTTGTTGTCTTTCACTTTTGTAGGTTTTTAGATGACAGGATAGTATGGATAATGATCTTCTTTGCAACTTTAGAAAATGTAGAACAAGGCTGAATACACATGCTTGGGTAAGAGCTTCTAAAACAATTATCTGGGCTTGAATAAAGTGCCATCTGGTTGTCCAGAACAAGTGGATGTACTTGACGGGCAAGTAAATTTTCAATCTCACCTGATGGGCGAGGGCCCAGAAGTCAAGTCATCTGCCATATTAAGTAACAGTTTTTTCCAAGCCCTGAATTACGATTCATGTCTTTAACTGTTGCTCAACTTTTCTTTTAACTACAATTGTAATTCTTGCAATTTACATTTCTAATTTTTAGGTAACATCATGCTCTCGTATCCTTTTTAATGCTGCATTAATTTTTTTGACCTTAGAAAATAATTGATGCATAACTATTTTTTTATTTGAAAAAGGACAAAGGCTATATTAAGGCCATAAAAGTTGAACACCAGTGTTTGGTTTTTTGGCCACACAGTAATTGTAATGCAGCCACAGTGTAAGCCAAAGTAATTTGCTTTGTAATATTTAATTGTTTAATGAGGAGTTTCAACTAATACACAGTTAAACCAATCATATAGACCCTATGCAAAAATGGCTGCTATTATATTATTCTTTTGTTCATATTTAAATTAGGCTCACTAACCTCGTTTTTGAGACAAAAATTGTAAAGAATTTGTTATCCCGAACAAGGTTAGTGAGGCTATTTTGAAAACGAACAAAAGAATAATTTAAAGGCAGCCATTTTTGCATAGGGTCTATAAATTGGCTTAATATCCAGTGATTATTTGTGTCCACATATGAATTTTATTTTGTCAATTTTATTATGAACCATAATTGTTGGAAACAAAGCTCTTTAGCTTGAAAGAGCAAAAGTTTGTCCCATTTGCTAGTCCATTCCAATGCAAATTTTCATGAATAATGTCCCTCTGTCCATTCAAGTTCTTGTGATTGTTAACATTGTATTTAAGTATTTTTATTTTTATTTAATACAAATTGCTCCATTTTTGATGGGTTGCCTGAGTAGTCCAGATTTTGCAAATAATGGAATATACGGTGGACTATGTAGAACTGCTTTTAGTGAATAATTGCTTTTTCATTGTGCTAAAGAAACATTTTGGTTAAACTGTCAGTGAAGTGACCCATTAAATAGATTAGTTTTAAAATGAACCCCCAGTCCCATCCACTGGAAAAGAGGACTCCCTACTAAAACTGCTCAAGTCCATCTCACAGATAGCAAATAACCAGTGCACTGAGATGTGATCAAGAATCAGTTGCCTCTAGGTCAACGTGCTGGAAGAAGCACCATTGACAGTTGGTAAATTGTTGACTGATTCACTTATTGTTTAACCAGATCATGTTTACTGTAAGTAGTGTCAGTCAACACTATCAACTAATATATAGGCCAACACTCGCTCAATTGATATGTTGGCCAAGTGTTAACTGGTACACCGCAGATACAATTGGCCGATAGTTGGCTGAGTGTCAGTTGAATATTGTTCGAGGGCTGGTCAAGTGTCAGTTGGGTATCAACTGTTTATTGTCGATTTGTCGGCCAATACGCATGTCAGTTGTGTTTCAGTTGACGAGTATCGACTGATACTTGACTGTTACTCAATTGACATTTGACTGACAGTCAGCCTAATTACTGAACCTACACTTAACCAACTGTCAGCCAATAAAGGTGGTGTATATTGTCCAAGTTTTGACCGATAATCACCTGGGGTGGGTTGTTTGAAAGCCGGTTAATGCTAACTCAGGATTAAAAGTTAACCGAACAGTTGATTTTTCTTTAATAGAACTGTTTTCACACTTACGTTTTCAGTGTTGTTTGAGCTCAAAGCTCAAAACTGAAGGACGAACAGAAAACCTAACTGAAAAGTTACAAAACTCAAATCAAAATTGTCCCTAATCCTGGCCTAGTCGGGCTTTGAACAACCCGGCCCTGATGTGTTGACTGAGTGGTTCATAGTGTCAGTAGACATTGCCAATGGTAAACATGATCTTTTTCATCTCTATGAAGTACAATCATAGTTGGCCAAAATACCAATAACACTCAGCCATTATGTTTTTGGTTATTTGAACAACTTTCCTTATTTTCTCTCATTTACATTGTGTGGTTCCAGAAAATATCCATACCCCCAACAAGGAGGGAATTGGAAATTACAAGGGGGTGGGGGGGGGGGTGGTCAAAGACCCAGGAAATTCCAGAGGGGAGGGGGGTTGGACGATCAATTTGGTTTCCAGACACTCTCAACGATTCAGTACAGATTCAAGTATCAATCTAATTGTTCAAAAATCCTTTCTTACTTACTAAGATTGTGTGCTTTTGGAATCAACCGTTTCAGGTTGGTTGGGTTGGTTGAGTTTTTTCGTGTTCTATATTTGGCAAAAAACCATTTTCGGTTGGTTTGGTTGCTCAACCTAACCCGTATCAAACTGGGTTGAAATGGTTGAAAAAGCATTGGTAACAACCGCTGTTGTTTTCGCGGGCTCTAACAGCTCCTGCTTGCGTGATTAGTTGTGCAATCTGTACTGCTCGTGTGACGCTCCTTGTAAACAAGAAAGATGGTGTCTACGTAGTTCATCCTCGGATTCATGTTTTACAACATCTTCTTCTAAAACTTCTGAGAGAACAAAAGAGACAACAGCACAAGCACGGTGAGAACCCGCCATGTTTACCCTGTGGATCCACGGACAGGAAGGTTACACAGTAGTCTTAGTAATGACTATTCCCAGGAGTGACCGCATTTCAGCCGAAAATGGTTGGAAAAGTGTTCCATTGGAAAAGGTCAACTGCGTTTAAACCTAAACTGCTTTCGGTTGAAACGGTTGATCCCAATAGAACACGACCTAAGTAGATCCTTTACACGAAAAATAGTACCTTGAGTACTTGTATTTAAATCACATTGTATTTGAAATAAATTTTCTTTCTTCAAAAAAGCACTTTGGAAGCTAACAAATGCGAAGAACTTGCTGTTACGTGTAAGTGGCCACCATTACTTCATTACTTGTTACCAGTCTACATTGGAGTCACCATGTGGACCGAAAAGCACTGGTGACTAGCCTAGTTTTCACATCGCTTGTGGAAGCTTTCAAGTGGCAGTCGATTTCTTTCGTGAAAATGAGTTTCTTTGTAAGGTAGAAATGATGTTATGATTTCACATACTTGAGAATTTCTTATTCTTGTTTATCCCTGTCTTTTTGTGTGTACTTTTGATGTAAAAATTGGCTTTTGTCGCGAGTGTGTCAGTGATCATGTTCTCAATTAAAAGTATGGTGTCAATTTCATCCACACTCATCTTACCAGTCCTTCAACGGAAATTGTACCACATTTACGAAGAGACTTAGTCGTTTAGAAAGGTAATTTGTCAAGTTACCATTAAATCTAACTTCTTTTAAAGCACGGTTAAATAAATTGCTGTATGGTTTCTTTGTGCGTATTTTCAGATGTTACAATTATTGATCAAGAATAAACAGCTTTGACATGGAATGCAGACGGCTAAGTGTTTAGAGTGTCTACTTTAACTTTAACACAGTTTCTTTCCAAAACTAATTTTTTTCCAGAGGGTATGGGGGGTGTACATAAAACTTGTGGAAATTCTGGAGGGGTGGGGGGGGGTTATTTTTGTGTTCAATTGAAATTCCAGGGAGGAGTGGGGGACTTGTGTGGAATTCCCTCCATGGTGGGGGTATGGATATTTTCTGGAACTACACATTACTCTTCATAATTCTTACATCAAGTTTCTTTTATGCCTTAAAAATTTAACTTCCCTCACAAGTACTGCTGTTAAGATTTGCTAGGTGCCGTTTATTTCTTATTTTATAATTGCTAGATGCTGAGGGTGATATAAGATTCTGTACTTTTTTACTGTAACTTCTGACAAGCATCCTCTCATTTTGATAGGGAAGCTCTCAGTCTAGAGATATGGAAAAATCAGGGTGGAGGTATTTGAATCATAACTTTGGGCAGGCTGTACTCCCACCGACGCAGCACCACAGTTTCTTTAGAAACTTACCCCCTGTACCAGACAGGGCTTTCAGATTGCAGTGGGAGGGGAGAGGGTGACAGGCAAGGGGGCTGGGGACTGGTAAGGAATTACCCATTGTGCTCTTCTTCCTACCCAGTGCCTCGTCTCACAGTACAGTCTGGTCATCTATTCAGGAAAGTAAGGTTTTGAAGTGAATTGCTTTTCCAGGCTGGAGTGGAGAGAACACTCTTATTGCTGGCCACTATTAGACTACTATTTTATTGCAGCAGTAGTACACAGTAAGTAATCCTTAGTTGGCCAGGTGGCCTGCTTTTGCTCGTTAGGTGGCCAATTACAGTGGAAGTCCAGGTCTAGCTCATTCTGCTGACTGGAAGAACAAGCCAACCGTGCCCATCCCATCCCATCACCTTAGCCTTCATCCCAATAAAACAAATCCCAAATGTTGTTTTCTTGTTAATTTCCTTGATGTTGAGAAAGATATATTTTGTGATGAAGATGGAACAAGAGAATTTAACAAGAGCCTTGTGTGCCCTGCATGTAAGTATACAGGTGCTCAGATCCTTTAATTTCTAAACTAGCATTTAAATTTGTTTCAGATATGTTATGTTCCTTTTCATAATCTAATGTTTTCTCTCTCTCTACTAGGTGAAACTAATCTCTCTGCCAAATTTGATGTCATTCGTGTTGATCTGCAGGCTTCTGAACAATTCAAATCAGTAAGTTCATTTTCATTGAGATCTAAATTACTTACAGTACCAACCACACCAAGGGGGTAGTCCCAGACAAAAATGGGTGGGGTTTATGGGGTCCACTTTCCATAACCTCTACCATATTTAGGACTAAAATATGTGATTTTCCCTTTTCTATCTATGACCTGACCAGAAAATTCAATGCTCCATTTAATAACCTGCCTTATACATAGTTCCCTAGTTTAGACAAATGTTAAAGGCATTGTGAAGGGCTCTCGTTGATGGTCTTATTAAAAGTTGCTTCTTCTAAAAAAAACACACCCAATTCAAGACCACAGTGCAAAAACCATACCCTAGTTGAGACCAATATGGCCAAAATCGATACTCTATTTCTGATCAAAATAGTTAAAGAACCATGCCCTTTTGGGCTGTACATACCTATATAGCCCATATAAGGGAGTTACGGAGTACTCCCTTTGCCAGGGGCTAGCCTTGCGAGCCAGCTCACATTTGAGCACAAGCGCCGAAGCCCAAATCATGGTTTAATTTTTCTATTTGGGGTATTTTAGGTCTTAAGTTACAACATTTAGAGTTATCTCATTTCCATTCTTCCAAGCAGTGAACTCTTGCAGAAAACTGACAAAATGCTTCAAGGGAGGGGAGAGGATCTTGTTTTTGACTAGCACCCCACCCAAAGGGGTAACAGCTCTTCAAGTCGCTTCATGATATGGAAACTGCTAAGTGAATGCAGCATTGGTCTTTTTGGGCTGATTGTGACTTAACCTACATGTAACTTATGCTTGTTATTGTAGATGGTGTTGGCTGGCCAGAAACCTGAAGTTATTATGGAGATTTGTTCAAGGGCATTGGCATTTTGGACATACCAAGTACTACTGTGTTTTCAACTTTCTCCACAATTAAATATTAGTGACTAGTAATTTTAAAGGTGTTTCTAGAACCACATTTAGGTCGGCTTTGTGGTCAATATGGTCTAAATTTTTCAATCAGAGAATTTGCTTTGTAAGGGACATTGCAATTTTACACTTGCTAATTTCCCCGCGTTTGCACTGAATTAGCTTGATGTAAAACGAGAGGTTGTGATTTATTGTTAGTAACTGTTGAGCTTTTTGTTTCGGTTTTGACGTCAAAGAGGTTTACTATATTTTTAAGAAAGTTAAAGATGGCCTATTGGTTCTAAAGGAATGAAGTGATAAATGTTTGACTTCTATACCGACTGATCCTCGTGAATTTTTCTGCTGACCTGTCCCTAACCTAACCCAGCTGTTGTGAGTGTTTTCACTCATGTGTTCTGGTTTTTGTAGACCCACCAGGAGAAATTGTATCAGGACTATGTAGCCAACAAGGCAAAAGAAAAGACGACTCAATTAGAGCAGTACTATAATCAGGTTCTTTCAAAACTTCAAGCGGAACTCAACTGTATCCTTTACTTAGAGTTAAGTCTTTTTGTTGGTTGTGTTTGCAATTGTCTGGTCGTCTTCAGCTTCCAGGTTAAAGGATGGATGGAACTGCGAGCTGTCGGAACTAGTGCTTTATGATTTAGTAAAGAGAGTGACCATTTTAGTGAAGAACATATCAGTTGACAGAATCAGAGGTGGAAGAAAGAGAGGTTCAAAAACTTTTAAGCTAACTCTTTGATGGTTAATGACCCCTTTGCAAGCAGGGCTGAGATGTAAATCATGTTAACTGAGGGGGGAAAAATAATCTTCGTTGAATTTGTTGGTTAGTCCAACGTTTTACGAACGTAGCGTTGTGAGTGTTCATAATTCCGTTAGTCTGCTTCTACTTAAATAAATTACTTTGCCCTTGACTGCATTTAATGACGTGAACAGCATTAAGATCGCAAACTTCAAGTAAGTGTTTCTCTGTTTATAGTAAATCATTTCTACAGAGAGTAGCATTAGTCAGAAGCATGGTGTTGACGAAGCTTATTAACAGATAGCTAGGTATTTGAAGATCTATGCCTTTATTTGAATTGGCAAAGTCCCAGTTTTGTTTCCAAGAAATAAATCACTGTGAGTAGTCGGAAAGCTTTCATATTAGTGTACGGGTATAAAGTTATCTTCTAGAGAAGATGGACTCTGAATTCTTGGACGGAGAAAAGTGGTTGTTTTACCAGTTGTAACTTTGCTGTCCAAGGTACGTGTAAACAATCTCGGTCTGAAATTCTGAGACTGGACATCGTGTTGCGGTGACAAAAATTGCCCTTTGGTCGAAGGACGCCATAGAAACGATATTTTTGTTTTCTGCAGATGACAAAAAGGAGCTAGACGACACGAAAAAACGATATAATGAATTATCAGAGAAACTGATGGAGAAAAATCGACAGTATCTTAAGCTTCAGGTGAATTATTTTATGTGTAGCTTAGTGTCGCATAGTTTTAGAAAATGTTGGTTTATAACGTCAGCGCCTTTTGCGCGAAGCCACGTTAATGACGTCACGGTACAATTTTTGCCTAACACTGGTGTATGGATATACAATTACTCTAGTTCACACGAGCTGTTGAGGTATTTTTTAAGTTCCACCTACGTGCATTTTGTTTTCCTTAACTATGCCTTTGTCGTCCTTGATATCCAAACCAAAAAGAACAGATGTCTAAAAGAATCAGTTGTAGCATTGAAACTATTGTTTTATTATCACTATCATTATTATATATTAACACAGCTATTGGTAATGTTGAAGCTGGTTTCTTCATTGGCTCCAGGTAACAACAAGTTGCCTAAGGAAGCCAAGGCAAACCCCAGTGTTTTTTTAGCATACTACGACTGATACCGGGACAATTACTAAATGTCTTTTTAATACAGTTCCTCTAAAAAATTGCCTGGCTTCTTTTTTTTTACTGAAAAACAGGGAATGTACGACTCGCTTAGAAGGTAAGCGCAAATAATTTATTCAATTAACAGCACTTGCAGCATTTCTATGTTAAATTTAGGTGTGAGTGTCCACCTGTAAATAAGGTATGTAAGGTAATTTTTGTTAAAATATCTGCTCGTCCAGACCAAATCGTTAGTTAGAGCGTTGGCCTCTGTTTTCTAACCTTGTCAGCTTCCTAGGTCACATTGTGTTAGGGCCAGGACGCTTTCCTTTCACAATGTGACGTTAATTCGAAGAAACCGTCTTCGTCATAATGTACTTATCTTAGGTTTGTCGATGCTTTAGTGATTTAAGTGTAAATTTATGCTTTTTATACCAGAAAAACCATAACACCATCAGTCCTAGAGGGACGCGAAGAGCACTTTCTCGAGTCCCGTGGTTTGGGAGGGCAGATGAAGCACGTTTTCGAGATACCTCTCGGAACAGGTGAAGGTAAATAAACAAAATTTCCATGGTATACCAGAGTTTCTTTTTGTAAACTGAATGATTCCTTGCCTCCAAAGTATTCGGCCGAAGACATTAAATTTTATTAGTTTTATATTCTAATGAAATACACTTTCCATTAAAATAGCGCCACTGATCATCCCAGTAAACAATACCGAGAGGACAGTACACTTACATGATCTATATGTCTTGGAAAAACTTGTTGCGTGAAATCCGCGGAGCGAGACAAACGCGAAAGCTTCTCACCCTCAAGGGAGTTAGTGTGGCCATTTTTTTCTATCGGTTTCTTTCGCGTCACGCACGGCAGACTACACGTGCTCAGGATTTAACCATTCTAGATTTATCCATCGAAGTTCATGCATGTATTTGAGTTTGAGTTTCACTTAACACGTCTCGCACATACATAGCTAATCGAGATTACTACATGCAAACCTCTTTTTGTACACAGAATGTACCAAGATTCCGCTTAAAAAGACGGAGTCTTTCTTTGTGATTCTGAATTCTTGTTTCAATATATTTCCCCAGACTTGCTTCGACGCACTGGCAGTTCTGCTGATGTGAGGTACCCTGCCGAAAGTAAGTGAATGCCAGTAACACAGTTTTTGTTTAAGATTATTAAGTAACTACCTTTCGTGATGAGTGTTTTACATTCCACTCCACCTATTTTGCGAAGAGGAAGAACTACTACTCCATTTGAGAACGGAACTACTACTCCCT
>CM042748.1:35177260-35194251 GCA_022496165.2 Catalaphyllia jardinei | reverse complement strand
TGGTTCCCTGATTCCCTTTACTAGGGCTAACGCCCAGTGGGTTATTCTGGGTTAAATTAGCACTAAAATTTACACTTCAGAGTTAATTCTCTGTTACATCATTTGTGTTCATAGTGCTACGCGGCACAACATTATTATGCTAAAACAATTAGACTACGAGCCCAAGTTTTCTACGGCTTCCTTGGATTACTGAGCGGCATGAACTACTGGTCGTCGACGAAAGAAAACTCTAGTCAGGCAGAACATTAGAAACAAATCCACGAACTCGCACAATGTCAGCAAGCTACATCCCAGGAAAAGCCCCATGCTTCCGCCAATATCCGCTGAAAGACAGAAAATATAAATGATTAGTAGATTTCGTGTTGAGCACGAGGTTGTTTTTCTTCGGTTAAATTTGCTTTGAGGGTTTAGTGAAAATGTTTTATATCTGGATAATTATCTGGATAACTGTACGATGCTATTTTGCTTCTTGGAGTATTGATATATTTGTGTTCATTCACTATATATATTCTTTGAGATATTTGTATCTGAAATTGTATATTTCAATCATCAAGTTCTTGTTATTGTAACGAAGTGTATGCCATTCGCTCTCGCTCAGAAAGAATCTGTTTGTCCTAGCAAGGCGAATAGCGGCCATCGTCCTGTGAGCAAAGCCATTTGCTTGTGAGGAACTAAATAAAGGTGATTTCAAACTCCTTAGCCCGTGTTTCTGACATCTTTGTAAGGTTTGCATTTCGCTTTGCAAGACTTGGAAGACCAACCTCGTTCCCAGGATCTCTCATCTTACGGCCCCCTGGTCCTCGCTCGCTCCATATTTGAACGACTAATAGATTTATACCAAAACAAGATTGTTTGCCCTCGATTTCTATGCGTGATAGTTGACTCGGTTAACTATCACGCGATAGAAATCTTGAGCTCATAATTTGATTATGAAGAAGAATTCTATCTTAGTAATGAAAACTGTGTACCTTAGCAACATGGCGGAAGTTAGATGTAAAACCACAAAGGCTGTAGTTTTACCGTATTCTCGAATGACCAAATTTTCATGCAAGTCTCTATTAACAGAGTAAGGTTCGATTCCAAATGATCGCTTGCCGAAAACTCTGATTTTGATAAATCGTTAATTGCTTTCTCCTTAAAACGTCTGGCGGTTTAATTATTCCACTCAGATTATCATCCATTAATAATTTAAAAAAATGTGTTCGCAAATTTAAAACTTAGGAGACCTTCCTCAGCTACCGGCGCTCGAAATTCTGGGATTGCATGGTTACCATTGGTAGCTATCGATCAATCATCTATACCTCGGGCCAGTTTCCCAAGCGACCATAGAAATACCAGTCCCGAAAGATCGGGAGTGACCAGTTAAAATACAAAATGTTTGGACTTACCCCCAAAATCGTTGATGCTGTAAGCGGCCTGTTCTATGCTGACCTCCGTAACAGTTGTTTCGTAGAATATCTTTACTTGCGCAACATTTTCTCTGGAAATTGAAAGGGGTTTTACAGAAGAAATATCAGCCACTGACACGCTCGTAGAGTGCGGACAATGGCGAGTGTGCAAGATAAACAGGGGGGAGGGAGAGCCTGTTCAGATTTTTGTATTTGTTATTCTAAACAAATAAAATCCTGCAAGCAGTAAGTGAGTTGGTACCAGTGATTTTCTGTCTTCATTCCCAAGGTAGAGTAAAAAGAGTTTCTACATCCCATAGTTCCGGGTCAGTCTTTTTCAAGCATGTTCTTCTTAATGGCCTCTCCGATAGGTTACTGACCGTTCTTTAGTTATATGGATTTTCTCTCTGCTCTTTTCAACACCAGTCTATGCGCTAAGATTTTGAGGTTGCATAGTATCAGCTATCTCTTTGATTGTGCTTACAGGGGTAGAGTGTCTTACCTAATTGCTTTTTCAAAATTATCTGCATCCCCTTCCGAGTGATGAATTGAAGAATTCATAAACTTTTTGAATGCCGCTGTTGTATTATAGGTTTTGGATGGAAAAGTGGAACTGAACACCCGTACATCATATGAGACCTTTTCACATTCCAGGGGGCATTCACAACTGGCACTGTCCAAAAGCAAATTACCTGCAGACACAAAACAGAAGAATCAAGAAAGGGCAATCAGTAGGGTCTATTTCTGCCGCTCTCTCAAATTCGGTCTATATTCCTCCCCGAGAGGGAGCAACGTAGACCTAGCGGCGCCAGGTAATCGAGCCTAGGGAATCAGCCCCGAGCTATTTTTGCGATTTCAGAAGTACCTCAGTTCTTGGCTTGCTTTCGTCTTCTCCTCCAAACGCCTTGCATACCAGCTTGAAGGAGTCAACTTGATCAGTCATGGAAATAAGTCAAGACGAATTCGTCAGTGCAGACCACTAAATTTATTACGTCATCGAAACTAGAGACGAGAGGGCGGCGCTAGAAAACCTTAGTAAGCGCAAAGACATAATTGTCAAAGCGGCCGACAAAGGCAACGCTTTGGTTGTTTGGCAGGCCAACGTCTATTTACGCACTGTAAAGGAACCAAGCTACTTCTCCTGGCTGAACTAGAGTTAACACTTAACTGTTTTTCATTCGCATTATAAACAAATGGTGTGGCCATGGGTAACAAAATGGGATCCATTTACAGCAATCTTTTTGTAAGCTATATTGAACACCAACTTTTCAATCAATACAACGGCCACAAACCTGAACTCTATCGTCGCTACATTGACGACTGTGTCAGCGCTACTTCTTCTACCAGAGAGGAACTCAATCAATTGATAACAGCTGTTAATTCGTTTCATCTGGCTCTTAAATATACCTGGGAAATTTCCGATACTTTTTTAGCATTTCTGATATCAAAGTTTCCATGGAAGGCCACGGTTTATGTACCAGTGTGCACTACAAACCGACAGATTCTCATAGTTATTTGTTGTATTCATCTTCTCATCCTTCACATGTCAATTCCATTCCTTATTCTCGGTTTCTTAGACTTCGTCGTCTTTGTAGTGAGGACATCTGATTTTTCCTTAAAATCAGAGGAAATGTGCGATTTCTTTGACCGAAACGTGGCTATCCTGCTTCTGTTGTTAAATGGGAATGGGGGCAATCATTGCGCCCAACAAATTGATCGGCAGTCAGCACTACAAATTCCATTCACCCTCTTATTTCACCCTCACAACCACGCAGTAAAATCCATCATTCTAAATACTTTAAATTACTTCAAAATGATCCCTACACTGGTAGAATCTTTCGCAACCTCCATTAATTTCATTCAAACGCAACAAAGACATAGGCATATTTTTAGTCAGAAGTGCATTCAAAACAGCTGATCAGCCCGGAACTTTTAAAAAGACACGCACACCATGCAAAAAATGTTCTTTCATTGGAAACGTTGAGAAAATATCGGGACCCAAGCGATCCACCAAGATCACTGATCACTTCACCTGTACCTCAGCCGATGTCATCCACTGTATAAGTTACCCTCTTTTAAAAAGTTTTACATCGGCAAAACAGGAAGACGACTAGGGGACCGATTCCGAGAACACCTTCGTGACGAAGAGAAAGACGACAAAAACGCATCTAAACCGGTCGCGAGGCACTTTAAGGACGTTCGCGCCCATTGCTACTGCGCATCTCTACTGCGCACGCTATTTATTAGACACGCGCATACCACGTCATTTTCAAGCGCGCGCACTGAGTCAAAAAACTCAACAAAACATAGAGCTGATGACCTTTGTGTTAACTTGGTGTGCGAATATTTTTGTTGGATGCTCGGCGACTCCCACTTTTTTTCCGGCAGATCACTTCCTTTTCTGATTCTTCCCATTATACTAAAAAACGTGGGAAGTTTTAATTATTTCTCATAATACTATTCAAATAGGGTCGAATTGGTACATGAATTCGGGTGTGCGTGACTTAGAAGTTGCATTTTTTAAGGCTAATTCTACCTGATTTAATGACCAATGTAGCAAAGATCTATCAAATAGGCTTTTATATGCTGAATTAAACACACAACTTACATATGATTCTTCGACTTACTGCGCACGCAAATTCACATGCCACGTCATGCATGAGCGCACGCGCTAAGTCATAAAATAAACGAATGATAGGACAAATGGCCATTGCTAGAGCTTTGCCTGGTTTTAACAATCTTGGACGTTCGGTGACCCCAATTTTTCTTTCGATGGATCATTTTCTCTACTGATTTTCTATCAACTAGAAGTTTGAATTTTTGGCAAAATGCACCATCGAATTCCGTTCATATTAACTCTTCGTGCATCTGTGCGACGGTTTCAAATGCCTCTTGAAGGGTAAAATTTGGCGAAAACGTTAGTAACATTTGGAATTATTTACGCAACAGACTCACTTCTACAAAATATGAATAAGATCGTTTGTTTCCGTTAATTCACCTTCGATATTTTTAACTATAAAGCCCCGTAGACCGTGCTCAATTACATGGGAAAAGTTTCGAAATCAGCATAGTTTACGACACGCTTTATCTCTGAAACGAAGACGGTGACCCCCAATTTTTTTTTTGGCATTTCTGACACAAGTAACTCATTATCTGCCTGCAGTGAAAATTTAAAAAAATTCTATCGACTGGAAGATTTTCGCGCGAACGTCCTTAAATATATGCCGATAGTAATGAATCCAGCCAGAATTGCCTTGTGTGATTGGAAATCCTAGAAATGCTATGGTCTATGATGCGCCTCCGGTGACCCCCGATTTTATTTTTTTTTACGTTTTTAATCTAATCTTATCATTTTCTACCTGCAGTGAAAGTTTTAAAAGAATCTGTGCGTGGGAACTTTTGGGCGCGAACGTCCTTAATCTCCCCAATCATTCTAACCAACAGTCTGCGGCCTTTCCCTACATCAGGGAAGCACGGAGCCGCAAAACTTCAGAACAAAAATCTATTTTTGAAATAAGCACTCTTAATCCTCGCGTTTTCGATGAACGCTTTTCATTCAACTACTACACAACGTACCGATTTCTCGATTCGTTCCGACGAAGTGTTAACGTTCAATCCATTTGATAAAACCAAATCATCTATCAATCAATCAGTCAGTCTGTCTGTCTGTTAGGCACTCAATAAACCAATCAATCTGTCGATCAATGAGTCAATAAGTCTAAATCATTCAAACAGTCAGTCAATCAATCAATCAATCATGTCTAAAAGGTCTGACAATAAGTAAAGGAAACTCATCATCTATATAAACAAACTCATGATTGATTAGTGCTGGAAAGCACAAGACCTTCTAACGACAATGTACACATTTTATCTTATTCATTATTACTTCCTCTTTAAATATTAACCTCTTTCTAACCGAGCGCGAGGGCCGTACGGGGGAATATTGGCCCAAGGTCGTGGCAGTACGGACCGTACCGACCGCAGCGAGGTCCATACACAAAACGATCAAGGGCCAATTCCCCAGTGCGGCTCGAGCAAGCTAGGTTAGTAAGTATTTTACTATATGGCACTCGGACCATGCTTGGTTTGAATTTGCTGGCTTTCGAAAACAAAAAAAAAAACAGTTTATGACCGTTTTCATGGAAACCATCCATATGGCGAAATCCCAATTAGAACGCTCGGATTTCGCTCGAGACTACCTTGCCATATAATAATGTAATATATTTCTCGTTTATACTTTTTGCCAACAATATGAAAAAGGTTTGACAAAATTTTATTTCCCGGTTTGGCTCCTTCCTTACTTTCAATAACTTCCGCACAAGAGACAAATTCTTCTGGTCCACAATACCTGGTAGTATTCAATTCATCTTTAAATAAAAAAGACGGAAAAATGCACCGTGAAAAGTGTATTAATCAACATGACAAAAGCGTGGGACAAAGAAAAAACCAGCATCCCCGACAGGAATCCAACCCACGACCACCCAAATTCCTGGCGGGCGCTCTATCCACTGAGGTAGAGAGCAAGGTAATTTAACTGAGTTCATATGTGACATCTTCCCTTATAATCCAACAGTAACGAGGGCCTCCCATGAGGGTAGAGGGTCTCTTGATCTCTTGAAAATTTCCATTTTTCTTCCTTGTTCCATATTAATAAATTCCATTGTTCCTTAAACTTTTTGTCAACATTCCTTTTTATAATATCCCTTACCCCTCAGATTACTCCTAAAGCTATCAGTTGTTCCCTCGAAATAAGCGATCATATTTCATTGTTCCTCAAAACCCCCTGGGAGGCCCTCGGTAATAAATTGTGAAACATGTCACTGCTTAACAATCGATTAATGCACGACGGAAGGTTCACGTAGTAAAAACTAAAAGGCTTTTCATTCCAGTGACTCAAACGCCTCGAGGGTTAGCCCCTGTTTCTGTAATTTGAAGTGGTTAGCAGGGATGGGATTGAAATCCATCAAATGCTGCTTCACTGCGTTTGACTCAACAATTGCACAATACCCGTGTATATCAGGGTGGGAAGAGGCACTGTCAGAGTATATTTCGGGCCCTTGAAGTTAAAGTGCCAAGAACGCAAGACAGTGACCCAGGTCGGGGCTCGAACTCGGACCAATAAATCCGGAAAACAGCGCACCAACCATCAGCTAGACCACTGCGCCACAGATTAAACACAAATATATATCAAGTATTTATGCTTTACCTATGAGATCCGTCCCCAATAACCGGCACTGACATTTATCGACCACAGCGTTTGTCAGGCACTCAAAGAAGCAGGCACTGTGGGAGTAATTCTGGAAAAACCTGAGCTTCTTTTCTCCACAGTTTGAATTGTATGGAGATGGAAGACGAAAAATCTGAAATCATATATGAATTAACCTGTAATTGCACAGGTGCGAATAGGTGTTATAATAAATAACATTTTGCTTTTATGTACAAGTTTGTATAACGAATTATAGAGAAAAAAATGAAAAATGATGCGTGACACTACAAAAACAGTAAAAAGGAACAATGGGCTTTTTTTACACAGATGAAGGGCTCTGCCCGAAACGTTTGTACATTTTGTAATGGTCATTGACACTTTAAGGAATTTTTCATTACCTTTTTAACAAATAATAGACTAGTGAAGGACCGTCTTTTCATTTTGCTCTGTATTTTTCCGTTCCTTTTTTATTTTTTTGGTTTCTTTTGGTTTCCTTGTCATTAGTCTAGAGCTATTGCAACAGTCCTTGTCATTTAAGAAATAATTTACATAAAGTGCACATCATGAATAGAGGCCTGATAAGTCTCCATAAATATGAAGAAATAAATTATGTCAGAAAGAAGTAATGTTATGCCAGAAAATCATGAATATACTTGAGTTTAATCGAGCGGTTGTACTTGTCGGCAGTGAGGAACCTGTAAAATCTCCCCTCTCTTTCAGAGTAAAGCAACACAAGGCTCCAATATCGAAAGAGTTGGCAAAAGCCATCATAATAAAATGATTTTTGAACTCTCTCATTCTTCGGCCATTTAAGCTTAAACAAAAAAAATATACAAACTGCGGTTACAAATATGACTAAACAACGCATGTCGCAAAAAAGAACTTTGATCGATAACTTACCGTTTCGTATGCCTTAACATACATCCTCAGAAATGACGGTTGAATATAAACACAATAAGGTTTAAATGCTTGAGAGAAAGACTGGAACCTAATTATGACAATTGAGAAAACCGGATAACATACAGACCTATTCTTAAGTCTGCCGGAAAAATATATAAAAGCCTAGTAAAGAAAACAGGTTTTAAATCCTTAATCAACAATGTCTCCTTAATTCTACAATGAATATCCCGGTTGCTTTGTTGAGGCATACGAAACATTAAATCAAATGCGACATGGCGCGTATGACGAAAGCCTTGCTTGCCTATTAGATCCATGACAACCAATCATAGCTTGCTGTTAAACAATGTCTCAAACCACTTATCTGAAGAAGAAATAATTGTTTTTCATACATGCTGACATGTTGTTAGTCACTATTTCATTTTTTCTGTGATATTTCCGACGGAGTTTATTCCTCCATAAATCATCTAGGAACTAATCCATCTACTCATCTGCTTTTTGCAGCATTATTCAGTTGGGGCTTCATCCATAAATTATATCCAATGTATGCAGATTGAAGAGTAGTGTCCAGAAAGCACGTGTCTCGTGAACCCTATATCCCTAGTTAATCTGCTGTAACTAACTTTTTCTATAGCTCGATATCATTCATGACGATTGTGTGAATTGTAATTAATTTCTCTGCAAACTAACGCCATGCGACCTCGGATTGTTTTCCCTCGCCTTATCAATTATCTTTATGCACCTGTTAGTAATTATAATAAAAAAATAGAAATGAGTTGCTGTTGTTGATCAAGCTGCGAAAGAAATTTTCTGTAAAATTAATCAACTGTTGAGGCAAACTGTTTTACTTATTATTTTAAGGCTTAGAGCCGCCAATTTACCTCCAAGAAATTTTCTTCATGCTTCACGTGTACGTTCAAATGCAGGACTCGCATTTAGATTAAAAGCCTGATTGAATACCATAACCTAGTCTTTAAAAGTAGATTCAGACCTTTAAAAAAAGCTATTGTTTGTTTTGCTTTCGTGCTTGCCGCATTGAGACAGCTGATAAATCTTTCTGACCCAATTTGTCAGTTGAAGAACTTTTTTCTCTCTAACGTTAAGGTCTATTTTCATCGCCCCATAATTTCACGTGCAGCTGTAGTGAATTTGCATGAGTAACTTAAACAGCAATTGTATGAACGTCTTTCAAAAAAGGTGAAAGAATTATCCATAGAGATCAATAATTTCGTAGATATGAACTAAGTGAATTAAACTGGATTTTTTTTGGATTTCCTCCCCGTGGAATCAATACCTTGCGTCGTTTGATGGGAATTGCAGCCAAAATCCCAGGCGAGATGTCCATCCCGTGGTTTTCAACATCTGCCCGTTCATTTTGATCGTGAATCAACACACGAAACCCGGTACTGTCTGTGCTGTACGGTCCGTAATACTGATTTGGTTGGGCCATTAGGGAGAGAATCAACGCATTTGGTCTGCCAGCTGCTTTTGTAAGACGTGATGGATATCCTGGCTTCCCAGAACTGAACGTATAGCACAGGCCACGCTAGCAGTAAAGGAAAAAAATATATATATATGCAAACAAACACATTGGAAAACGAGGCATTGAGAGCTATTTGTTAATGTGTTTTCTTAACTTCAAAAAGTTCTAGCTCTGTTGTCTGCACAAAATCCCCAGACGAATGTCATTCATAAAACTCTTCCAAAAACGTTGATTACGAGCGCTGTTCGCTTCTGAATTGAGATCATTCTGTCAAAGAGATTTGGATTTGCCTTTATAACACAACTCATGAATTTAGGGAAAAAAAGGCATTGCTTTATATCTCTAATGTGTCAAAAAGCTTTTCACCTAAAACACAGTGTAAAACAACAAGTGTGAAAAAATATCAAATTGATTTTACCTTTGGAAACACTGCGGTGAAAAATTCATTTGAGGAACATGGTTTCTGCTGAAAAGTGCAATCCAAAAGCATCTCTGATATGTCATGGCCCGCTTCCCTCACTATCTTGTCGAGATTCAAATTAAATGTCTGATTGCTATCGTCTCTCAACTTCTCTTTTGAGTGCACTTTCGCCAAGTTGTCCATGAATGTCTGCACCTCTGTTGCAATGATTTTATCTTTACGAAGCATGTTAAGGTTACAAACTGTTACGGCTGGAAACGGTATCAGATTGGTACTTTGATGTTCCTTCATGGTTACAGAATGCTTTGCAGCAAGCTTGCCGTACCTTTCAATGCATAGCGAAATCAACAAGCCAGTCCCTACAATCAGCAAAATAGCCCACAATATCCGCCGGACTAAAATGAATGGGCCTGCTACAAAGTGAAGGCCGTGTAGAGTGGTATATGAAGCGAATTCACTCAGCAGTCCGACATCCTTTACATCACTTCTCTCTAAAGTTTCAGCTTTTTTCTCCCTCGGGTTGATTTCAACGTCAGTCGTCATTTCCTTTAGGTTTTGAACACACCTGTGCCCTTAATTTTAAATCTCGTGAACGTTGCAGTTGAGTTCGAAATATTCTGACAAGAAGCCTGTAAAATCTTGCCGTTATTTATTCATGACAGATTAATTGCCTGCACTCGCTTTATTCCAATTCGAAATTGGGTGTTCCTGATTTGGCGGTTTATCATAAATATTTAATCGCTTTTAAATTAAGAAAAAGCGTTGAAATGGCTATCCAGCTGTTAAAGGTACACAAAGCTGTTTTTTCTTAATTTAGATGATAACTCAGCAACAACATGGTAAGATCAAACAACTGAATCCCGTCTATCATGTTTTTGCCTCCCGAATGAGGTCAACCTGCTACTTCAGTATTGCAGAAATCTTTGAAACTAGGAAACCACCTATCACTTTGCAGTAGAGCTGGAAATGTCTATCCATCCTGCGAGGGTTTACAATCTATCTACATGAAAACGAGTCTCCAGTACATTTCGAGTGGAGTAACGTTGAGTTACAGCTGCCGATCAATCTGTTGGGCGCGATGATGGCCTGCTTCAACAACAGAGGCAGGATAGCGCTTTACGGTGGCTAATTCACATTATCAACTCAGTTGATAAAACCAAATTATTTTTCAACCAGGGTTCACTATTAGCGGGCAAGACCGAGCAAGTTTATTGTTTTCATTGTACTAGAACGTTGCTTATTAGTATGGAGGAAGGCACTTTACCTAGACACTTTATTAGTATGGAGGAAGGCACTTCATTAGTATGGAGGAAGGCACTTCATTAGTATGGAGGAAGGCACTTCATTAGTATGGAGGAAGGCACCTCATTAGTATGGAGGAAGACACTTTATTAGTATGCAGGAAGACCAATTTTACCTAGATAGTTTGAATATTAATGACTTAACTCTACTTAACTCTACCTGGCTCTACCGTAATGCGGATTAAAATGCTGAAGCCCTACTACTTGGATCTCTTTTTCTCCATCTCCGCTCATGGCCACCTTAGATCCCAGATAGGTAAAATGATCAACCTCGCCTACCACTTCCCCATTCAACATGATTGATTCATTGCTTCTACTCAAGTGTCCCGATTTTATTGTGCTGATCTTAAGACTCAAGCTCCCTGCTGTAGTTTCCAAAGTATTAGTCTTTGCCTGCGCGTTTTATGTCGTCTTATGGATATCTCTATAGTGAAACTGAGTACCTCCTATAACCATGATTACCTCCTATAACCATGTTTGTTCAGGTCTCCCAATGCAATCAAAAGGTCATGTGTTGGGGCCTCATCAGTCACGGCCTGCAGTTGGTCGTAGAAAGCATCCTTGGCATCTTCAGTTGGAACATAGCACACAATCACCGTCAGTTTGGTGTACTTTGAGTTGAACCTGGCCTTAAGCAGTCTCGACCCTCATGGTTTCCATTCCATGAGTGTCCTCTCCATCTCCCTGCTCATGATCAGTGCCACTCCCTCTCTGTGTTGATCGTCCAATCTTCCAGAACATAGTATGGTATGTCCGGACGCTGATACGCTCTGTCCTGATCCTGTCCAACGCGCTTCACAGACTCCAAAGATGTCAAGGCCCTAGTTTTGAAATTCTCTTACCACTTGGGCTAGCTTGCCGTTCTGTTTCGGCGTCAACTCCCTGCAAGGTTTGGTTAACATGGATCATTTGTCCAGTTACCCGGCTAGCGTCTTCCCGGTCACCACCAATGGTTGTTTTTCTGACGTTGGTTGCCATAACAATAAAAATTTTTGTATGATCACGTTGTTAGCCCCATGCCTAAACCCTTCTTTTATCCGGGTTTGGGAGCCAGACTGGACTAAATGAAGAAACAGAGAATTAACTCTGAAGTGTAAATTTTAGTGCTAATTTAAGCCATAAATAACCCACTGGGCGTTAGTTGACCTCGGTGGGAATCGAACCCACGACCTCCGTATTAGATCTACCGTTACTCTGCCGACTGAGCTACGAGGTCGGACAGAGAAGGTCGGGGTCGATTTAGATGGTGAATCGCGGCGAAGAGAAAGTAAGGGTACATATGAATGTTGTGCCGCGTAGCACTATGAACACAAATGAAGTAACAGAGAATTAACTCTGAAGTGTAAATTTTAGTGCTAATTTAACCCATGAAAAACCCACGGGGCGTTAGCCCTAGTAAAGGGAATCAGGGAACCACACAAGGTAAAGAAAAAGTCTTTTGACCTCGGTGGGAATCGAACCCACGACCTCCGGATTAGGTCCACCGTTACTCTGGGCATACCCAGGCAGAGTTAAATTCTTGTCTAAAGCTAATAATAAAAATTCTTCAGTTGAGAGCACCGAGTGCTGAGTACTAAGATCCAAACTTTTTGACAAATTCTGCATGATCAAAAGGTCTACATGATTTTGTAAGAAAGAAAACGGTAAGGAAAACGCTGAATTTCAGTCAATAGTTTCCTAAAATAAAATGAAGAAATAAAAAGCAAATTAAAAAAAAAGGTGGAGAGGGGGTGAAAAATAAGAAAGTAAAAGGTATTCCTAGGTCCATGGGGACTCGATTCCGCAACCTCTTCTCTGAGAGCTACCATCTGTAGGCAAAAAAGATGGCGACTGATACATTTACCGATAATTCTCAGCGCACGAAAATTTAAAAAAACCATCAGAAAAAACGCACACAAAAGTTCCAAAATCTTCCAACCGAGTATACGCGAGTCAACCATTTATAGATCTAGCATGTGTTGAACTGCTTGGTTATCCCGCTACCACATCAAGTGAAGTCGTGTAAGTTTAGCACAACGTTCTTTGACGTTGTTTTCTTTGACTCTGCAATATTTCGTTACATTTTTTCAGGTGGAGTTGACACGGTTTACTCTCCAAGGAATTTGTTTCACTCGCTTTCATCATTTATTTTCTGATTTCAGTGGTTTATAGGCACTTTGATTATTTTAAGTAGTATTTCCTTATCATTTTTTTCAGAATAATCCTGACATATGTGTTATATGATTGACATTTTCCACTTCCAGAAGCACACGTGTAGCGGAAGCACGCCTTACGGCTACTTTTTTTGTCCAGGCGTAACGCCTATATGATTTCTTATTGGAAAAGCCTTTTAATGCGACCAACGGTCTGAAACCCCGACTGTGTAATCTTTTACAGTTTTTCTTCGTTTACACGGCCACTGGATCTAGTTATTTTTTCAGGCTTTAATTCCACAACTGCTTAAAGGGACACGGTCAGCTTTGGGACCGCCCTGACCTGGACACTAGCTTTCTCACTTTGAAAAACGTTCACCTCAAACTGAAATCACAGTTTATCTAGAAATCTGCTACAATTTTCGCGGTGTTTTGCTTGATTTTCAATCGTTTACTGAAAAACCTGTTTTCGAGTGTCCTTTTGCTCATCCTATGATATTATTTTTATCATATTTGGTACAAACAGTATCGATGGTGTCCCTGTGTATCTAATGCGCATGTGCACCAGCTGACCGTGTGCATAACTGCGACGATCAATCATATCGCCATGGAACCAATTATGTTCAATTTTCCATTGCTATTATTGTATGCACTGATTGAAATACCAATTTTTGTTCAGCTATACCTGCATTCTGGGTGTTTGTTAAAGAAGAACTGTTTAGAAATGTCATTGTGAGACCAGTCATGTGGTTTGACTCTATCCCGTGAAGGCCACACTTTCATGGCCCGTTAGTGACTCTATTAACGGGGTTTCGCTGTATTTCTAACGACCGCTGAATTCTGTCCCTGTTTTCAAGGGAGGGGGGAGGGGTTATTGAAATACTATCCAGTGCCAAGACCATAGCTCGCCTGAGCAACTGGCTGTTTGACAAATAGAAAATGTGATTGGATGGTGGAATTTTCGGTAAACTTCAGCTGTCCATCTTTCCCGTTGTTTGGTGTCAGATGCAAAGACTGACAGTTCACGTGATTATTCATTGTTTTCTGACAAGTTTAAGTGTCTTTGCTTTGTATCATTTCACGAGTGGTGCTCTCAAGACAGCACAGGACAAAACAAGACAAAGTCTAATTGGACTGTTTATTTTCTCGTGTGCAGCTTGAGCAACTAAGGTACGTTATTTTCTCTCTCAGCACTATGTTTTTTTTCTGTTTTATACACTCAACTGACATTAAGCTAGATAATTTTCCAGGTGAGAAAGCGTCCTTTGATAAGACGGTTTGAATTCCTTTGGATCGCTTTACAAATCAGTAATCAACGTTTTTATTCAAGCTCAAACAGTTGGTCGCATGATGCAATTTTTATAAAGTTGCGTCTAGCTAACTTGTAGATCTTTTGAAATACTTCAAGAAAAATATTGGGTTGTGCAACATCAGCATATCTAGGTATATGTATGTTAATTAACGGAATGTTCTTATAATGTAAACACTGACATGAATTACTGAACCAATGGAGACGAATATAAACTACTTCGCAATTTTGCTTCATTCCTTGGAACGTCCAATGCGCCTTATGTTAACCACATGACTTGAAAACCTCGCTTTAGGGATTCCTAATTTTCTTATAACTTCCTCCGAAAACATTATTGCGTAGTTAAGTTTGCTATTCGGGTGTTGACTTAGTAAAACTTCATCTTTTCGAGTCAATGTCACGGCGTGTGTTTTAACAGCCAGTCCATGAATAGATATGGCGGGCTGATCCAGTCACTAATCTTTTTTTCACAAGCTGAAAGCCTTTAATCTTGACTCAATTCCAATTCTTTGATTTTGTCCTTTTGAAAACACGAATGCTCAGTGCCTTAAGGCTGTGATTGAAACCAGCCGTGATACCAAAACTCTGTTTACTTAAATGTCCTTATTTTACGTCATTGTATATGTCTACATGACACTGGGATTGAGGTGGAAATAATAATAACCACATAAGTAATAGAAAATAATTACAGTGTGTATTGTAACGGCCAAAATTGTGGCAAAAAAGATGAAAACGACACATTCCAGACTAAACGAATAGTTTAACGATCTCTCAAGCGTATCACAATTCAGTTTACTAATGAGTCACTTGTGTCATAGAAAAGTCACTTCTGAATTAATTGGGGACGTAATTGCGTTGTTTCACAATACCCGTCCACTTATTAGCATCTCATTGAATAAGAATATCAACTATTGTTATATTCCTCGTTCTTCAAAGCACACCGACACATGTAAATGGCGTGGACGGGTATTCTGAAGTTGCTCCGCCAATTTAATTGCTTTTATGCAGAGCAGAAGTCAAATTGACTTCCTAGTTTGTTAAAAGGGCATTGCGTGCTTTCATACATGGAATGGACGCAGTGCTGTCTTAAACGTTAAATTCGTGTTCAGCTTCATGGCCAGAAATCCCGGTCATCGCAATGGCGCACGCGCGGGGTTACTTAGCAATATGGCCGCCAAACACTCAAAGGAAATGTATGGCAGAAATAAAACAAATTAAAATACAGCAAGTTCTGACTTACCGGGAACAAGTGCCGCGATCCGGTAGAGTTGTTGAAAGTTTCCTCGGCTATTCTGATCAGTTACTTTTCATCAACAAATGTTACTGGCCCTGCTTTTCATCGATGTTTGTTTTCGAAGCTTGGCTCATACAATGCTCTATATTACGGAGGCTTGAAATCCAATATTTTTATCCCAAACAGATTTTGATGCGACACAGCTGATTACACGATATCCCAAGTGCGGCGATCGCTTAACAAAAAGCACCATATGATGTGCCATTTGGCCAATTTTCACCTTCGAGGCTGATTTCTTCGCCCTGCTAATTGCCTTCAAAAACAGCTCAGAGTAGGGTAAATCAGCTCTACCGAAAGCAAAGATATTAAATGTCACGCAAGCGTCACGTTTGTGTTGATCCGAGAAACACCTGTCGTATTCTTGGGCAAAACCTGACAGTTCTTCCGCCATGTTTGGTATCAAAAGAAAGCTAAGAAACCAAGCTTTCCATCTCTGTTGAGGTCTGGGGAGACAGGTGACCACTGACCTTTTAGTCAGCGCTCAAACAAGAACTTCATGTATGACGATGTATGACCCCAACAAGCCTGACCACAAACAACTTTATTCGTTTCCCCACTGTCGTTTAATACGACACTGTTTTCTGCTCAAGAAATATGGGAAGATTTTCTGATATGGAGAGAATTATTACCCGGTAAAAATGTGGCTCGGTAAGTCTTTTCAGTATTCTTTAACTCCCCGAGACAGCGAGTAGTTACCGTACTGAAGTATTCTAATTCTGTATGTTTTGTCTCCATTTCAACAAGTAATGAAGTAATTTTCGCCAGGTAATAATCCTCTCCACATGCGAAAATCTTTCCCAATTTCTTAAGCGTACAGCAGTGACGTATGAAACGACAGGGAAAACGAATGAACTTGTTTTTACTCAAACACGGGGGATTTTTTCGCAGACGCCATGTTGCCTCATTAGCATAGATCCATTAATTGGCCGGCTGCTTGTGCGTGGGCTCAAATGTCCGCAATTTCTGGCCATGTGAATTTTAAATATCCCTGACGAAAGCTCAACACTTTGGCAAGGCTTTGTTGCAAAAGATCTGTGGTCATGCGTGTCCTTTGGTAGCATTCTCATTGTTACAAATTCAATTTTTTGCATAATCACCAAACAACTCAAGAGAACAATTTATGATAACAGTCCAAGGAGTCTATACAATTCGTTGTCTTCATTGAACATTATTTTGGACATTATCGTTTGAATGTTGACTGATGAAAAAACTTCATCGTCCTTTGTTAATATTATTGATAAATAGTTTTCCCCAACACATTTCATCTGCAATACCAAGATGATGTTTTTCCTGCTAACTATGAAATAACGTTTATTATTCCCTAACTAGTAGCTTATCGATAAATCAGCAACTTTTAACACGCCACACTGACTGGACGTCAACAGGATCTTACCCCAGAATATTAACCGCATTTTGTAGGACAACATTTTGATATGAGGGAGCTTAAACAACGACGCCGACGACCCCCAGTCAAAAAGGAATTTATATTTTACCCGCGAAACTCGCAATTGTCTAGATCTGTTTAGTACGCCAATGGCTCTAAAAACATACCTAAGCTAA
>CM042748.1:35152884-35163513 GCA_022496165.2 Catalaphyllia jardinei | reverse complement strand
TTTAAGAAGCTTACACTTTTATTGAATTGGTATAATTTAATAACTTATCTGTTGTTTTTTTGTTTTGTTGTTTTTTTTTCCAATTCAGACATCACAAGATTTTTTCTTTTTGCCGAGGGAAAGAATATAAGGCAACTTGAGTTACATCATAACTCTAGTATTTCATTGAGAATACCACTTACAGAGCCGACATCAAGTCTTGTAGCCTTGGATTACAATTTTAGGGACGAAAAGGTCTACTGGACAGATGTAGCGAAAGACACGATCTCCAGAGCGTTTCTAAACGGATCCTCTCAGGAAACCATAGTATCGACGAGACTCTCCAACCCTTATGGACTTGCTGTGGACTCGTTTGGTCAAAACATATACTGGACGGACGGCGTTGAAAATGTGATTGAGGTTGCATCCTCGAATGGACTGTACAGACGCATTCTTATTAAAGATGATTTGCAAGATCCAAGGGATCTTGCCCTAGATGTTACCAGAGGGTATGCCGAAAAGTACCGTTTTACATGGTGGTGATCATTTTCATGTTTAGTGAACAGTATCTATGATTGTTAGTCGTTTCCTCCTTGAGCAGAATCGGTTTTGTCACACTTATCAGCTAATCAAAATGCGGATAAGCAGAGCAATTTAATTTTTATCGGTGTGATGAATCAACTGATTCCAAGCATTTCGAGCTGTCACTCAAGACTTTCTTTTATGTGTTTCTTTAACACGTAGGTTCATGTACTGGACCGACTGGGGGTTGGACGAAAGAATAGAGAAAGCAAATATGGATGGTGCAAACCGAACAATAGTTATTCGCTCAGGACTATACTTTCCAAGTGGCCTTGCCTTGGATATAGCAAAGAACTGGCTTTATTGGGTAGACTGGTATTTCGACAAATTAGAAGTGTACAAGTTTCCTTCCGAGACAAGAAGGGAAATTATTTCATCTCGTTCTGAAACCTTCCTAAGTTATCCTTTGGGGCTGGCACTTTATGGGAATTATCTATACTGGGCAGATAGAAACTGGAAAGGAATCTACCGTGCAGATCGGGACACAGGAGGAAATGTCGTCAAAATCTTGTCAACACAATCTAGGCCTACGTTAATTCATGCCTATGACATGAACAACACTGTCATTCCAGGTATTTCGAACTTCTGATTTATATTTTTGTTATTTTTCGCCCCGTCCACTCTATCAGTTGTAGCTTTCTTGGTGCGGAGTAGGACTAGGCATTTTTAGCCGCTTGCAAAGATCGATGCGCCGATGTTTTAAAACCTTAGCTATCAAACGTCTCTCCCAAACAGTTGAGTCATTTTAATTCTTTTAGCAACACAGTTTTTCCTATACAATACAAGAAATGCTCAATTTCTGACGTCTGGATGCTCAATTCCTGCAGAGCAAATATTAGACAACGGCCTGTTAACGCAGGCACTTATGTGCAGGATTTAACGCAAGTTTTGTTTAATTAGTACTTCATATTTGGCAGAGCTATCTGACATTTTCTTGACAGAATTGTGTGTGTTTTGGTGACTTTTTACTCATGAGGACACTTTTTGATGCTTATCATAAGGAGTTTGAATCTCATTAGCGTTCAATCCTAGACATATCTGAACGCCGGCCCAAATGTCTTAGCTCTCTTTACTCTACACACAGGTTAATAGTAGCTAAGCGCATTACTCCTTAAATGACTGTATCGTTTACTCAATCTACTTTGCCTCCTTCATAAAAGCTCTGAAAAAAGGTCTATTGCAACCTTAAGATCTGCATAACATTCGTTACATTTAGTTCTTAACCCAAGCCGTTTGCAGTTTGTCATATTTCGCAAAAAAAAAACAAACAAACAAACGTTAACTACTATTCATATTAAAGAACTTTGCTATTGGTTATGCCGCTGAAGCGTCTAAAATTGAGCAATGTGATATTTTACAGTAACCAGCGAGTGTAACATCAACAATGGCGGCTGTAGTCATCTTTGCCTTCTCACCCCCGAGGGGAAAAAATGTTCGTGTTCAGATGGCTTCGTTCTTGACGATAACGAGACAAGCTGCGTAAAAGGTGAGTACAGAGTGTTATAACAGATGAGATAAAATAATGCGATATATGCAACACGTGATGTTGTACTATAATTACAACTGCTTCGTAAATAGAACTGTTGGAGCGATTTGTGCTCATGATTAAAATTCTAAAACAGGTTGAAACAGATCTAAAAACGTTAACACTTAATTTTTGACCGTCTTCTTGCGGTCTTCTTCAGAGAAACGTACTCTGGAAGTCACGAAATGCAAATATATAGTAAAAACGTCAATGTGAAATGAAGATAATTTGAACTGTAGAAATACAGACGAAATTGAGATGTGATCATCGCAGTTGTCAGGTTGTAATCGCAATTTAAGCAATTGCAAATTTTAGCCCGAACAAAAATTCTCAGGGCTTCAACAGGATGGTAAAATTGAATGTGATCGTGGTAATTGCAATCGCAATTTAAGCAATTGCAAATTTTAGCCGAAATTTTTTTTTTAATTTTATCTGTATTCCTGCAGTTCAAATTAACTTCACTTCACGTCTCATTCCTGTCACGGGTAAAGATGAACTTGATAAACTGATCTGCTCTCAACATATGGGTCTTTACAGCTCAGTTGGTAGAACACTGCTGCGCTAACGCAGACGCCGTGGAACCGAAATTCCCATTCGTTCCAGGCCTGTGTTCAGCCCCCCGAGACTTCCAACTTCTTTTACTCTCTCCAATTTATGTAAATGGCATTCACCTTGTATACGATTCTTTTCAACTGTTCGTTTGTCGGCCTTTCCTTAGGTTTCTTGAAAACATGACCCAATGTTTCAAGTGGTTTAAAAGTTATCCTGAAGTTTAATTTCGCGGTTCAAAATCCGTCTAATTCGCTCCTGCTCTCCTTTAACATATGGAATTGACGCATATACTCATGGGTTCTCCTAAAATTTTGGTTGTGGGATGTTTGGTTGACCGACTTCATGAAGTTTTTAGGGTAGCCACTAGCTTTAAGGTCGTTTATGACACGTCACTCCTCGCTCTGTCTTTGAACAGCTGCTGTCCTACTAACCATGGAATAATCAAGTAAACGAGCTTCAGTGTGTACGGTGTATTCAGTAGGGTTTTTAGCGTCTTTGTGCAGCTGCTGTCCTTCTAACTATGGAATAATCAAGTAAACGAGCTTCAGTTTGTACGGTGTATTCAATAGGGTTTTTAGCGTCTACTCAGCGCACTGCATTTGGTTTGTCCGAATCTGCTGGTGGTCATAATTGAAATAATGTAATTCCCATTTAGATAATTTCTGTGTCTCGCAAGAATCTCTGATTGTAATTGTCTAGTTGACTGAGGGCGATTTCACAAAATGCTGTAAAACATCTTCGGTTCCCAAAAAGAAGTTATAAAAAAAATCCAGAATGCACTTGGTAATAATTGGCTGTAGGGAAAAGCAACTTAAGTTTAAGAACCCACAACATTTGCTCATCGACACTGCAAATTTTGGCTTCAATAATGTCGAACCGGCACTAGACTGAATCGCTGACAGACTAGAAATAATTTGACGTGCTTAAATTCTGCTTTTTTCCCGGCTGTCAGAATAGAGTCTGACACTGGTAAGGCTTAGAATTGTTGATTCACAAATTAATTATTTCTGAATGTAATGAACACATTTATCTATTAACTGTTTTCCCGCAGCTCCTCTGCAGCCGATTTTGCTGTTTGCAGATGCCACTTACGGTAGAATAATGAAAGTTTCGTCACAAGACTCTGGATCGTTAATTTCTCTGCCGCTTGAGAACGCGATAAGTCTCCCAGTCGCTCTGGGCTATGATATAGTTGAAGACAGAGTGTATTGGACCGATATAACAAGAAACACTATCTCCCGGGCATTTCTAAACGGTTCCTCGCAAGAAGTTATTCATGATTCAAAACTGCAAACACCAGATGGATTAGCAGTGGACATTATTGGAAGAAATATTTACTGGACCGACACCGGTACCAACAAGTTAGAGGTTTCCAAAATGAATGGGTCTTCGCGAACGGCCATTGTGACAAGAGATCTAGATCGGCCGAGGGACATTATTCTTGATGCTGAAAAGGGGTAAGTAGTATAATTTTTTAAAACCAAAATAATTTTTTAACATATCTAAAAATTACGAAGGCACGGAGTTTTGTTTATCAATCTATTCATTAAAAAGAAATTAATGGTCGGCGACAGTTTCCTCTGAAGAGCTTTCAAACCCGAAGTTGGCATGGATATAGCAATGATATTTTAACAAAACGGGCACGTAGCAGCAGATATCTGTCATTTCAGGCAGGTGTGACGGTCAAACCTGCCTCAAGCTTTAGGTTGGAACACTTAACTTGAACCTCTCTTCCATTCAATCATAGCTTTTAGAGGGAATGGTTATGAAGCCCAACAAACATCAAAGAAAAATACAAAATCCCGTGATTTAATTTGGAAGGCCAAAAAAGCGAACAAAATCTAAAGTAAAGAAATTTGTCGGGTTTAATGACCATTCCCCTCTATTAACTCTGATTTAACCTTTCAGACTTGGAAGTGTATTGTCAGCTAACCTCAATTGAAAGTCAAGTCGTCGCTTTAGCTATTGCTGTTAAGTTGTCCAGCACTTAATGATGGAAGGTTAACACAAACATTAATTACACCACTAATATCTTGCATGACAAATTTCTCCTGAATTTTGGAGGAAATTTTCAGAGATAATTTGCAGTTTTACCTGTGAAATTCTAAAATTGCCATGGCAATGTTTGACGCGAAGTTTCTTGATACTACAAATAAGTCAAAACTCCGCTATTTTAAGCGTAATTTGTTAACCACGATTTTAAAAGGTAATCAAATGGTGGTCTCGTAAAATTAAGAAAAAATTTCACTAGTCACAATTTTCATTACCCATATTATACTACTTACAGTACTAGCGTTACCTGCATTGGCGAACTTTGCTTAAAAAAACTGTACTACGAACTCTTATAAAATACTAACTTTACATAATGAGCAACACCTTACATTGCTTATACTTATTTACATTTCTTGAACCTTTCTTGCATTAAGCTTAGCAGACTTCTAAGTGCAGTTAAAATGCAAATTATCGCTTTACATGTAGCCACTTGTTTCTACAGTTTTCCAGCCCTAAATAGCCGAAACTATATTTTCATTTTCCTCTTAGACCACTGCATCACAGGTATATTTTAGATTTTGTGTCTACAAATGACTTTGTCCATAGAAACTTTATTATGAATCTAACCATCACTGTTTTTGTAGACTGATGTACTGGACAGACTGGGGTAGTTTTCCAAAGATAGAAAAGGCTGACATGACAGGCCAACAACGAAGTGCTATCGTGACTACTGGATTGCGCTGGCCAAATGGGCTTACGCTAGACAGGGACAAGAACCGCTTGTATTGGGTGGATGCCTACCTCGACAAGCTAGAATACCTAAATCTTAACCAAAATAATAGAGTGACCTTAATAAGTTATTCTTCTTACCTGTCTCATCCATTTGGACTTACATTACTCGGAGATAAATTGTATTGGACTGATTGGTGGTGGTATGCTGTTCATGAAGCCGATAAAGAGACTGGCGGTAGCATAACTAGGTTTGTCACGGGTATTGGATTGCCCATGGACATTCACGGCTACAATCTGAGTGAATATTCAATACCACAAGGTTAGTAAGGAAAGATTTGAGTATGCATTTTTCAGTACTTTTTAGCAGTACAATGGTTTAGTTCATTTTGGCAAGGGGGTGTCAAACTTCAGCCGTGTAGCACTACAGAATAGTGGCAAGTCAGTGTACTAAAATCACGAATTTTAACGTTATTTTTGTGCCTCAGGAAATGCTGCATCTACGTGCCTGTTTAATAATGGAGGCTGCAGTCATATTTGTTTACTATCGCCAACCGGGGGTAGGTGTGCATGCCCTGCTCACCTTACTCTGGCTGGAGATGAGAAGACTTGTGAACATCAAAGTAAGTTGTCCTAAGAAAATGCCTAGGGGTTAAAATTTGCCAGCAGGCTTATCGGTTAACAAGTTTGCAAGTTAGGCCAGGTTGACCAAACAATCAACCAATACCCATTTGTACCCCTGAGAGTAGGGAAGCGTAAAGGGAAGTAACTGATCTAAAAACACAATTCGCAGACCCTGTTCAGGCTTGAACAAGAACCTCGATTGGATTTGCTTTGTTTCCAACCGTTAAGTTACTGTTACAGTTTTTTCTCATGCTACAGCACACTTACCTCTCTTTGAAAAAGATTGTGTTCAGGCGTTGTTTCCCGCCGGCCAACGTTGAAAATGACAACTTAGTGTTTGGAAGAGGAAACATGTCTTGGTTGAAAACCTGCCTTCTCATCATTCTTCCGCTATCTTTGCCAAACTTATAATTAAGATGTTATAATTAAGATGCTTTTATGTTTTAAGTTCCTCAGAAGTTCTTGTTGTTTGCCGATGCAAGTCAAGCAGAGATACTTGTGTTATCCTTGAACGATTCCAACGAAAGGGCACAAGCTGTACCAATAGAGTTGAACATACGTCGGCCCGTTGCCCTCGATCTGGATCTGACAGAAAATAGGATTTATTGGACAGACGTTACCCTTAACACAATCTCGAGAGTTTTTATAAATGGATCATCACCTGAAGTAATAGTGTCCGAAAATATTTATTCCCCTGATGGACTTGCTGTTGATCCTCTTGGAGGGAATATCTACTGGTCTGACGCTGGCACTAACAAGATTGAGGTCAGTAGAAAGGATGGAACAATGAGGAAAACACTGATATACAACAATCTTGATGAGCCAAGAGATATAATTCTTGATCTTATCAAAGGGTAAATATATATTTTATTTTTATGTTTAATGCGCGTACGAAGTTTTGGGGTTAGGAGTAGATGCTTTTTGAAATGAGCTCAAACACTGTCTTGAGTGTTTGATATATCTTCTCAATCGAAACTAAAACTAAGAGAAATGCTGCCCGAGGCATTTTCAAGTCTGAGGTTACAGTTTTTCACCATACGGACCGATCCAAAGCCGGCAAATAACATGTTTATGTTTTCCTGCAGTAAATTGGTTTTGCAGCCGATTATAAATGGGTTTGTCTACGCAACTTTGTCATTGAATCGGGTGGCGCGCCGTCTACTAACGATTTGTAAGAAATCTTCGCAACGAACGAGTAACTCAGATACTAGACAAGTAAAAACGTATTAAAGAACAAATATTCTTCGATCTACTTTATGTTAGCTGCATTTATGTCACCTGTTAAGTTCCCCAATATTGTTTTTCCGTTATGAAACTTTGTGCGAAGTTTTTAGTTTCACTACAAAACAATTTCGGTCTATCGTTTTCATTAAAATCACTTGAAATCAGACTTTTCTACCGTAAATTGAATAGCAGAAAGCGAGGAAATTCGTCAAGTGTATCCCACAGAAATTCTCCTAAATACAGCAATGATCAGAGGTAAACTCGACTGAAATTGACTCAAATTTTACGGAGAGAGAAACACAGGATTCCCCGCTATTACAGCGCCACGGCTACAAAGAATCAAGCAAACTCTCACAACTTCAAAACACTCAATTGAATTTACGTACAGTGGCTTTCCTTGCCATTTTAAAGTGAACAACGATAAACTTGCGTTGACTTCTCGTCGATGGAAGTGTAAAACAGGTAAAAGATCGACGATTACCGCTAACTTTTATGAGCGAAATTTATGTACAGCGGGGAAAAAATCCGAATGGGAGTGGGCCGAATCGTAATAAGCTGGACCGGTCACGAGCGCGTGATTAGCCAATCAAATTCGAGGATTTAGGAATCTGGCGGCCCTCTCAGATGCTTGAGAAAAAAATAGCGCCTTATATCACTGCCGGGATGATGAGAATGAGTGAGTGATCCAAATTAAACACCGTCGTCATAATTGCATTTGTTTAATCAATTTTGGATTAACAATTTCATGGTCTAAAACTGGATCCTCACTCGTTTGTCAGCGTCTTTACTGCGTACGTAAATTGCATGTTCATTTACTCCGCCTTTGTCTTGAATAATTGCAATGATGTAGTTAAAATGTAGCCTAACCCCGGTTTATGTCACAATGAGAACATATACTTTATGCTCAGTTAAGCAACTCGATTAACTTTGTCTCGTTCCCCTGCATGATTTCACAACAGTAAATAGACTTTTATGGGTTTTAGATTTTCCCAACAGGCGAGCTTCGCATACTAAGAGCATAACAAAATAAAGAGCAACCAAGTGTTGAGATAAGATTTGGCCGTGTGTCATGAGTCAATTTTTAAAAACCGATCTCATTTGGATAGATAAATAAATAAGACAAATCAATAACTACTCTACTGCCTATGAAGGTTTCTAGAGGGGTTAGAGGCATCAGGGAAAAAGCGGCCCAAAAATTTAGGAGCAAAAACTCGCAGATTGGATCAAGGTCTGTAGACCGAGACGATAAAGAACGTAACAAACGATATCTTGTTCTTATCCTACCAGTGTATCAGGAAGTATACAAAGTGTATAACCTAAAATATACTTCATTACTTTTAGTCGGTGTAACTAGCAAATATGCTTATCTACTTCATCTGTAAAATGCTTGTTGCTCAATAGCGCCTTTTTGTCTTTCACAATTTTCATGATATTGATTGGTTCCCTCAAAATGATATCCAGGAGGATGTATTGGTGCGACTGGGGTGACGACCACAAGATTGAAGTCGCCAACATGGATGGTGGAAACAGAAGTATACTGATTAAAAGAGGACTTTACTGGCCAAACGGGTTGACATTAGACGATACAAACAGAAGGCTTTACTGGGTGGATGCATGGTTTGACACCTTAGAATACTACGACTTAGAAAGTCATACTGTAACAACCTTGATGAAAAACAGTTCGATCTTACCACACCCATTTGGTTTGACGCTGTTTGAAAATTACTTGTACTGGACGGATTGGACTTTGGATGTGGTGTACCAGGCAGAAAAGGATACCCTTTCAAATTTAAAGGTTACACTCGGTGGTCTGAGTCAACCCATGGATATACACGCGTATGACACAAATAAAACTCTCCCAGGTAAAGAGCACTAGCTAATAAACCCTTACCTCTTTCTCTGCTACTTAAGCCCAAAAAGGCTCTACAAAGTATCTTTTTCACTGCGTTATCATTCGTAATACAGAACCTGCAACAATACAACGGCTGTGTTTCTTTTGAGTTACAAGAGCATTAGTATCACAGCACTTAAATAAAGTTATTATTATTATCATTATCATTACCATTACCATTACCATTATCATCATTATTATTATTATTATTATTATTATCATCATCATCTACTAAACCACCACCAAGTAGCGTTTATTGGTTTTATGATTTATAGTTTGCAGCGTAAGATTGAGTTCAAAAGAAAGATCACGCAAAACCAGTCACATGAGCCCAAAAAGGCTCCTCGGTTGCCTTATGCGCTAACAATCATTACGGTTTAACTTTGTTTCATTATTAGATCATCCATGTTCCCAGTCGTATGGTGGCTGTACACATCTTTGCCTTGTAACACCGGATGGATATCGCTGTTCGTGTCCCGATAACCTTACTCTTTCGGTAGATGGGAAGACTTGTATTCTGCCCGACTATGGTAAGCATGGTTAGTCCTACTAGCGTGCAAATAAACTCCTGATGTCTGCATTAGAGTTGCAATAGTTGACTAGCAAAAAGCAAAAATACTGACTTTTAGCTAAGAAATCATTCTCTTGCTTGGTTGAAGAAATTGCTAATCTTTCTTGCATGTTTGAAGTTCAGTTCTTTACAGTCTGTTGGGCCTGTTTCTGTTTCTGTTTTGACCAGATTTGACACGCGCCTTTTACTTTAGAAATAATTAACTGTAGCTAGGGCGGGTTTCAACATTCCCGGTACTGTTAACACTAATAATGGCTTGGTCCGTTTGGTCCGAGATTTCACTTTCTTTAACCGCCTATGAAATTACGCTTACTGTGGATTATCTCATTTCTGAAGTTTTCCAGAAATTCCTAGTCTTCGCTGATGGTAGTTATAGTCAGGCAAAGATATCGATGCTTCCTTTGGATGGTTCTAGTGTGGGGCCCACAACCTTGCCAATAGAGCTCAGCATGTATCGCCCAGTTGCACTTGATCTAGACATCACAGACAATAGAATCTACTGGACAGACGTGATCCAGGATACAATCTCGAGGGTGTTTATCAATGGATCGTCACCTGAAGTCATCATTTCCGTGAACGTTTCTACTCCTGATGGTCTTGCTGTTGATCCATTGGGAGGGAATATCTACTGGACTGACACGGGCACAAACAAGATTGAAGTCAGCAGAATGGACGGATCCATGAGGAAAACTCTGATAGACCAACACCTTGACCAGCCGCGGGATATAATTCTCGATCTTAACAAAGGGTAAATATCTGCTTCTGGGCCATCTTTTAGTCAATTAGGTCAATGAATGAATAATATTCTATTTCAGGTAGATAACTGCGTTGTGAATCTTTTCGCAGTTTGATGTATTGGTGCGACTGGGGTAGCAACCCCAAAATTGAACTCGCCAACATGGATGGTCAAAGAAGACAGGAACTTGTTACACGTGGACTTTACTGGCCAAACGGGTTAAC